>BOSO01013025.1:7280-43227 GCA_018403395.1 Gorsachius goisagi
CCCCGGGGACGGGGCTTCCGGCCCCCCCCCCCCCCCCCCCGCCTGCGTGCAGCACCCCTGGAAGACGGGGGGTGGTGGGGAGGTGGGGGGGGAGACCCCATGGAAGCTCATCTGCCCTCTCTCTGGCAGCTCTCCTGGTCTACCGGGTCTTCAGGCACGAAGCCAAGCGCTCCACCAAGGCTCTGCACGCGCTGCTCCATGGGCTGGCCCTGGTCATCGCCCTCGTCGGTGAGCGCCGGGGCCGGGATGGGCGGTGGGGCTGGATCCGGCCCCGGCAGTAATGGACTCCTCTCCGCAGGCATCGTCGCCGTCTTTGAGTCCCACCGGGCCAAGGGCATCCCCGACGTGTACAGCCTGCACAGCTGGTGCGGGATGGCTGCCTTCGTGCTCTACCTCCTGCAGGTGAGAGCTGGGGAACCCCTGGGCCCCCCCGGGGGGGGGCCAAGACCCCGCAGCACCCCGTAACGTCCCCGTGCCCCCGCAGTGGCTCCTGGGCTGCGGTTTCTTCCTGCTCCCCGGTGCCTCCTTCTCGCTGCGTGGCCGGTACAAACCCCACCACGTCTTCTTCGGCATCGCCCTCTTCACCCTCTCCATTGCCACCTGCTTGCTGGGCATCACCGAGATGCTCCTCTTCAACATCAGGTGGGTGACCGAGCTGGGGGGGGATGGTAGCCCCCCAGATCCCCTGACCCCCAGCAAAGCTCTGCTCCAGGGGCAGAGCCTGGCCCCTGCACAGGCCGTGGCTCTGTGGCTATTAAATCTCCCCCTGGGGCCTTTAGTTCTGCTGCTGCTGAGTCACTTCCCAGATGGTGTTTAATATGGGCCGGATCCTGCACCAGCGTTCTTTGAGGATGGGCATAAAACATCCCGGCAGCCGGGTGTTTTCAGTAGCCCCCAGGACGCTCATGTTCCTGAGGTCTCTGCCCTTGCAGCTGGAGGACCAGTGATTGCCCATGGCCCCAGGTGCACATCAGGGTCCCCCGCAGCCCCAGCGCTGTAGGGACATGGCTATGGGGCACCCAAGGAGCCCCCTCCCTCTGGCTGGGGGAGTATATCTGGCACAGCTGGCAGGGGAGGTGCTGGGCTGCTATGGGACTGTGCCATGTTTGCTCTGCTGTCACCAGGAGCATCCCTCCCCAAAGCAAGCAGCACCCAGGCAGTCACCTCTTGCCCTGATCTCGGGGGGGAGGGACCTTTCCTGGGGTGCATGCCTGGAGGATGAGGATGAGGAGGGGTCCCAGCCAGTGTAGGGACAGGCCACCCGCACCCTGAGGCTTGAGCATCCGCCTCCACCCCCGCAGGGACTCCTACAGCCGCTTCGTGCCTGAGGGTGTCCTGGCCAACACCCTGGGGGTGCTGCTGGTGGCCTTCGGGCTGGTGGTGGTCTACGTGCTGACGCGGGACGACTGGAAGCGCCCGCCGCTGGCCGAGGAGCTGGCCCTCTCCATGGACTTCAAGACCTTGACGGAGGGCGAGAGCCCCGGCGGTGGCAGCCAGTGATGTCCCCAGCTCCCCGGTCCCTGGCATGGGCACCTCGTGGTGCCTGTGGGACGTTCCTGCAGACCCTGCCCCGGTGTCCTGGGGCTCTGCCCAGCTCAGGGTGACGAGGACGGCTGGGGAAGGACACGCTTGTTGGTGTAACGCTGCCCGTTGGGTTCAGCCTCGCTTGGCCTTACTCCTCCTCAGCTCTGCCCTGCGCAGCCCCCGGTGACCCCCTGAGCCTGCCCCTGGGGCACAAAGGATGGGGGCCCAGGCTCTGCCCTACTTTGGGAATGGGGGGTGGGAGCCCAGATCTCCCTGCTGCCAGCAGCCAAAGCCCAAAGCCCCTTCTCAAAGCCGATGGGCAGAGGGGATGTTTGCCATCGCCCAGATTTCCCACTTGCTGGCAGCCCATTGCCCTCCAGCTAACCCCTACGGGCTCCCCAGGGGTTTGGAGCGACCCGACCTCTATGAAGGTTCAGTGTCTTCATGTCCAAAATGTTTTCCCCTCTCATGCAATGTGTTGTCTGCTCAGTGGATGCGCCCAACCTAATAAATGTTTGCAGCTAACCCTGTCCTACTCCAGCTCATGGTTTCGGGGGACCCCTAAGCTCCCACTGCGCCGTGGGCAGCCGGCAGCGGAGCTGCCCAGGGGCTGGGGGAGGCAGGGTGGGTGCTGGGGACAGGATTGTCCCGTCCGGGCCCTGCACCGTGCAGAGCTCAGCGGTGGCTGCATGAGGGACCCCACGGGGACAAACACCCCCTCTCTCTTCTGGGCTTCGGCCCAGGCAGCTGTGGGGGGGAAGCAAAGCCAGCGCAGCCCCAGCGGAGGCACAAGCCCAGGCCAGGGGGTTTTTGCTCCCCACAGCCCCAAGGCGCTGCCTCCCTCCAGCGCTGCGCACCCAGCCCGGCAGGCGGCGGCAGGCAGGGATGCTCGCAGCCGTGACGGGCCTTGGGCTGCGAAACCAAGCCCTGGGTTTGGGCAGGGACGAAGCGAGTGGATGCTCTGGTTCTGATTCTCGGGGGCTGCAAGGCTCCCACGCCAACAGGGCCGAGCTGTGCTTTCCACAACCTAATCCAGAGAACTCTCTGATGCAGTTCCATCCCCTATTTCATTAACACCCCTTTGCTAGCGGCAGCAGCAGCGCTGCCTCCATCCCCTCCTGCTCCGGGCAGAGCCACATCCCCATCCCATCCCCATCCCCATTCCCATCCCCAGGCGGTGACAGCCGGACCCGACCCTTGCTCCGTCCTGACATCCCCAGGTTATTTCCACGCCGAGAAGCCACAGCTCACTCCTCCGCCCACCGCGGCGTGGGAAAAACACCAGGCCAGACGCCGTTTCCAAGTGTTAACCATTTATAAATAAGTACATTTTTTCATACATACAGTTTTCATTGTACAGATTACAATCTGTATACAGTGGTGGTGGGGGAATGCATTCTTTTGAACTTTTCACATCTATCTCACAGCTCACATGTACAGACAAGAAAACTCTGCTCAAGCAAATACAGCAAAGGAAAAAATATGTTTTCTTCTTTCCTTATACATGAGAGGCGAAGGCCTCCGCTGTCGGCAGGGGTTGCTCTTCCCACTGCACAATATCACAACTGTGTGGTGTTCAATATATCAGTAGAGAGAACAGAACATGCATTGAATAATATACTGTACAGAGAGAAAGTCCTTTACATCAGAATTATAGAAAAGCTAAAGGAAAATTTTAAGTGTCTTAAAGAGCTTCCCAGCAAGTGTCTCGAAGGATGGCAACCAGGGAATTGTACAAAGCACAAGGTGTGTGTACTGTAGGTGTTTGTACCAAACTCGGATCCTCTCGGATGTGAAGACGGAAGGGAGACGAAACGCGGAATGCAACACGATGGGAAAGAAAAGGCTGGACAGGGATGACACCGGCAGCACTGGCGGAGTCCGCACGAGTCTCTGGGTTATCGGTGCAGCAACAGAACGGACCTTGCGTAGCACACGGTGCTGCTCGCGGTGTCTGGCTGATCAGTGCACAGCGAGGCAGACCCACGGCGAAGCCACCCAAATCCCTGGGCGTGAGGGTTTCCCACCCACCCAGCATGACCCCGACCCGCTGGAGGAGGCGACCCGCAGCCCCGCCACTGGCCCCGCACAGCATCACCCAGAAGAGACAAAGTCTTTTGGCAAAAGCAGCCCTCCGTTTTCGCGACTATAGGATGCGATCCCGTCGGACGGGACCCGGCTGCTGACTCCCCAGTACCGTGACAGCTAGAAAATGAGCAGGAGGAAAGGATACGGCGGATGGGTTTGGCATCCGTTGGCTTTCCTGGTGACGGTCGCGCTAGCCGTGTTTTCTCTCGGGTAGGTCTGTAACAGTTGCAGTGAGATCCAGCTGTATAGTCAGGAGTTGGACACGAACGCATCTTGCTAAAGAATTGAGCCCTTAGTGCTTTATATTAGAAAAAAAGAGTTTGATTGAATGAAAATCCAGCAATTGTTCACACAAAACTGAAAAAAACGCAGATTAACTTTCAACCATTGTGCTTTGTGTCCAACACGCACCCCTCCAGCCTCTGGGCAGAGCAACCAGCACGGGGTGAAGGCATTTATCCGCAGAGGTCCCAGCGGGTACAACAGCTCGTCCCCTAAGCCCTTGGTTAAACACCGTTAATCCCGGTAGAAGAGTTATCTTGAATTCCCAAGACTAAAGCAAAGTACAACCACCAAAGAGCTCTCGACAGCTCACCGCAGACCCCCCTTTGCAGGAAAGGCAGAGGATGAGCAGGCACGCCGGCTTGCTTTTCTCTAGGTAAGGCGGAGCTGGCACTTCGGTTTTAGCTAGACTTCTTCTGGGTAACCCTGAATATACAGCAACCTTTGTACGAGGGGACTGAAATGCTCC
The DNA here is from genome assembly GCA_018403395.1 of Gorsachius goisagi. Lineage (NCBI taxonomy): Eukaryota > Metazoa > Chordata > Aves > Pelecaniformes > Ardeidae > Gorsachius > Gorsachius goisagi. The sequence continues at coordinate 11,644 of BOSO01013025.1, forward strand.
GAATTTAGCATCCACCCTGGTTCCGGATCTACTCCAGGTATGGCTTGGGGGTTTGTCGTACGCACACACAAACGTTCACACTAGCCAAGCGGTTTTCTTTACAGCCAGGTTAAAGAAAAAAAAAAACCAAAACGAAAACAAACCCAAAAAGTTCAGTGCTCAGATGGAGCCACCTGTGGGCACCGGTGCCGGGTGGCAGACAGACAGACAGATGGACAGACACACGCCTCGGTTTGTCGGGAGCTGGCGCAGCCGGTGCCCTCCCAAGCAGCGACGCAGAGAAGGCGGCTGAGGCTGCGCGGCGCCTTCGCCTTTGGAGCTGGATCCCAAGGGATCTCTTTGCAAACCCTTCCCTTTCCTAAGCACTTCAGATGCCCGCTAAGACTTTTCAAAGCCCTCCGATGCCGTTCCCAGCCTGGCTGGTGGGGACCCCTGCAGAGTCCCCCCACCAGGCAGGTGTCCCCCCTCCGGGACCAGAGCATCCTCCCAGCCTGGGAGACAAAGCAAGAGCCGGTGAATCCCCACCGAGGGACGCGGCAGACACCTGCACTCGAAACTGGGAGAGAAGATTTCAGCTTTGCGGCCGCACACCCAGCTCTCGGAGCGGCTGTGGGCAGAGGATGAGAGACACCTGGTGGGAAGGCTGCCTAAATACAGGGGCCGGCTGCAGCATCACCTACCCAAATGTGCCCCAAGAACCAAACCTGGTTTCAATGTCATCGAGAACCTGGTTTCCTCGGTGCACCCAAGAATCCTACCCGCTCGCAAGAGGGGGGGCTCGCCAGCGGCGCCGCTCCCGCCGGGGAGGGGATGGAGGCCCCGGCTGGCAGCATCGTCCCACATCTTAATTACCTGAACAGTAATTAAATGCATAGCACAGACAGATGGGACAGCACCGCGTCCGACACCCCTGCGTGTGCTCCCACGACACCGAAGATGAGAGGGGTGTGAGGACATCAGGCGAGATCCGAGCCCCGTGCTCCTCCGAGCCACCCGCACAGCAGCGCCTCGCAACAGGACCGCGCACGACACCGCAATACGGAACGGCCGCTGCTTTCCGTCCCTGGCAAACCTGAATCGTGACTTCGAGGACACGGGGGACTGGGTAAAGAACGGCTTTTCCAGGGAGAGGTGAGCTCCATACCCACCCGGGGGCTACAGCAGCCATCCTGCCTCCGCTGTCCCTAAGACAATTGCTGGGGAAGTGCTTTAAAACCACTGCAAATAATTTTGTATTTAAAAATTACTCAATCTGTCGATGCTTATATACAAGAGTCAGTTCTTGTGCTATAAATTTTATGATTCATTGCTTCGTTTCTTTTCTTTTTTCTTTTTTTTTTTAAAAATACACTAAGAGACAAGAGCTGTTTTGCTATTTTCTAATGAAGACACTACTCACGCTTAAATATCCAGTATTTATCATAGTAACAAATTCAAACAGTAAAGTGCACCCATTTACAGAGAGAACAGATGGAAAACCATTAGTGCAAGAATCCTGTGAAAAATGTAACACGTGGTATCGTGAAAAAACCTGCACACCGCAGTATTTAAGCCTTCTTTCAGCTTGGTGTTTGTGTTAAAAGTGTGAGCTGTTTTCTTTTACCCTTAAAAACATCTTCATAAACCCAAAAGTCAAACACAGAAGTGCTGCGAGGGGAGGTTTCGGAAGGGCAGTTCTGGGAGCACAAGGCAGTGAGTAGCGAAAGCAAAGCACGGGCAAGTTCTCGCGTCGCTGCTCTCAGACCGTCCCGTCCGCATCTCAGTGGAGAGAACGCGCTCACGGCCGTCCCTGCGTCTCGCTCGGCCAAATGAAATAGGGACGGGGGCTGAATTTGGTTACTTTTGCCTTGCAAAGAAGCAACTAAAGGTAGGAAGTCACTCACTCGGATCAGAAAGCTGAAGGATGGGAGGCGTTGAGCAAAGCGACTGGTGCTACTCCAGACCCACGGCTGTCCTAGCTATAGGTGCACTGCGTGCGGAGGAGAAGACATCAGTTCCTCCTAACAAAGCAGAGCACGCTGCTTCAAAAAAAAAGAGAGAGGAAGGAAAAAAATAATCAGGCCCCCTTTGCAAGGAGAGAAATAGTGCATGGAGCTGAGCGTCCCCGCCGCCGTGGGGAGCCTGCCCTACCGAGGGGTCTCCCAGACTGCCCCCCGCTTGACTGAGCCCTGTGATAAAGCAAAGAGTCAGCACTGGGTTGCACCTTGAGAAAAGAAAACACCAACCTCAATCCAAATACTGGCTTGGACAAATACCAAATAGCCCAAAGGAGCCCCAAAATCTCCAAACCCCATGGAGGAATCCCCCCTTCCTCGAACGCTCTCAACATGTCTATGAGACACAAGCCTCCGTTGTCCCAAGGTGCGCACGCCCCAGTTTGCTCTGAGCAAATTAGGCAACGAAATAGCAACGAGATGTGCTGATCCACACACAGGAGGGAAAAAAAAAAAGCCCCACTGAAGCCAGGGTTTGCTAAAGAGTTTCGGGCCAAGACCTTCGCTGGTGTAAATGGATGTAGCCGCACTGATGACAGGCTGGAGATATGCTCGTTTACACCAGCGGAGGTTGGACATCCCACGATTTGGTTCAAGAAGTCTTGCCATCTATTCGCATAGCCCTTTGGAAACACCGAAAGGTATCGCTCCTCCTGCTCGGCACGGGAATCGCTCTTGAGGGTTGATATGAGTGAGGTTCGGCATGGGCAACAGGCACTATTTTGCTTTAAAACAAGCTACAGGGTTATCGCTCCCCGCCCCCCCCGCAATCGTCCCACCCTTCATCCTCGATAACCGAAAAGACAGATTACAAACCCACCAGTAATAAATGAATTTGTAAAGAAAGTCCCTCCACCCTCCCCAAAAATTTCAGAGAGTAATTGAAAAATTATTGAAGATCCTATAAAAAAAGGATTTTGGAACGGTCCCCTGCCTTTCACGCTGTCTTGATGTGATTTGCATTTGATTAGAGAAAAAAAAACCAACCAAAAAACCCAACCCACACCAAAAAATGTCCTGAAATAGATCGCATAAATAAATTATAAATATCTCTCTTTTAACGACAGGTCCTTAGAAAGCACAACATGGTCTCTACCACTTACAGGTACCGAACACGGCAATTGCTTTCCAAGATTTTGGAAAGAGATCTTAGAGGAGCGCAGACCTCGCGACGGCACCGGCTGCCCGGGCAGGAGCGAGCCGAAGGGAAGGGATGCTGAAGGGCTGCGTTTGCTGCAGGACCCCTCTTGTCTCGGGAACCATCGTGCCAAATTATGCATCCTCATCATAAAAAAATAATAAACCCCAAATAATTAAAATTGCAATTTTCCTCCTTGAATACCATTTGCTAAGTCAGATTTTTTTTTTTTTTTTCCTTGCAAGTAGAGAACCCCACCAAATGAAAGCCCCGATGTTAAACCATCCTGGTGAAGAGAGGGTGTTGTGCGTGAGGTGCAGTTGCCCGCTATCAGCGTGCAGGAGTTGTTGTAAGCCCCGGTCACGCGCAAGAGTCTTCCGGCCAATTCCCTTGGCTGATGAAAACGCATACGAAGGGCCACCTTTAATCTCTCAATGCTTGTAAAATGCCCCAGGGCAAATCAGTGTCGGGGCACCCGGCAGGTAGCTTGCAAAGAAGCAAAGCACCATGTGATCTCCACCCCTTCTGGCCGATGATGCGATTAAATGACAAAGGAATTTGATTCGGATTAACGCGCTATGAACCAGATGAAGCAGGATGGTTGTTGTGCATAGCTACTTGGGATTAAAACGCATCGTGCCCTTGCTCGCTGTGGGTGGTTTGTTCTTTGGGGGGCAAAGAACCAAACGACCCGGCTGGCACGGGGACCCGTAGATGCAGCCTCGGGAAAGGCTCCTGTGATCCCTGCTCTGCTCCCGCTAGGAATTCCCATCAGAACTGAGTAAGAGCTCATCAAGACAAAAGAAACCAATTTCAATCAAACGCGACTGACTCTTGAAAACGAGCTGGTTACCTCCCGTTGCGTTGGGGATATTTCTGGACCACCCCGCACCACGCACTAAGATATCCTGGTTAGGAACTTAGCTGGAATTGGGCAAACGATACTGGCTTGGCTGATGTCGGCTTCACGGTCAGCTGGGGAACGAAAGGGCTGGAGCACGTGCATGGCTGTCTGACCACCACACAAAGTACCGGAGAAACTTGGTCATGTAGCTACCAAAGAGAAATAAAAATAATAATAATAATAATAATATGCATGGAAATCAAGCTTGGAAGTGTGTGCTGAAAACATGAGGGTCTTACTCCAACAAGCGTCTTTTACACATTAGACTCCACAAATGGTCTCTTTGGTTTGATTGGGGATGTCTGCCCTTGCCTGGAGTCCCTGGAGAGCTGCCTGTACAGGTTGTCCTGGTAGGCCTGTGCCACAGGCAGCGTCCTTGCCACCTTGACGTCGGGATATGAGGAGGCTTGGGTGACTCTCTCCAGGAGGTCTCCCCGGGACCCATTGGCCAGCATCCCATGGGGGCTGTAATAGTCTTCCTCTAGCAAATGGCCATTCTGTGCATTGTTGGTTTTGTTATAAAAGGCAATGTTGCTGATTGAAGAAGGCGGGCTAAATGATTCCGGCTGGGGGAGATTGCCAGGAGATGTAGGACTAATGACAGTGTCCACTGACGACACAGCCCAGGTCCGGTTCTGCTGATGGAGATGGGGGTACTGCTGAGTCCGAGCGGTTTTATCTATGATTCCCATGAACGGCGTGGTCCGGGAACGGGCTGGCTCGCTGGGGTAACCCCCTTGTGTGGGAGAGACCGGAGAAAGTTCATCGCACGATCTGTCGTAAGCTGGCTTGAGAGGAATCTCCATTTGCTGAATCGAAGCAGAAGGGCGGAAGTTGGGAGTCAGGTTGGAGGTGGAGGAGATGCTATTGCTGGAAGGAGAGAAGCGGAGGCCAACGCTCTGAGAGTGGAGCAGGGGCCTTGGAGTCGGCGGGTGAGGCTTGATTTCACTGGGATTAACTGTGATGGGCCTTCTTATGAGATGAGACACATCTGGAGAGCCCAGCTGGCTGGCAGGGAGGGAAGAACGTTCCAGGTCAAGCTTCGAGTGACACACCGGATAGTAGGAAGCGGACTGGCTTCGCCCGATCTGAGGTGTCTGGCTGTATCTCATACCACCCCTGTACGCTGAGGACGGTCTCTGTGGAAGGTCTTCTTTAGCCAGCCCTCCATGCTGACAGATCGCTCCTGCGCTGAGGCTTGCCTGAACGTGCTGCATTGGCCTGCTGTCACCCACGATTCCACCGATGGAGCCCTGGTAGACCAACCTGCTCTGGCTAACCCCCATTTCCCCTGACGCCGACTGGTACTTGCTGGCCATCGAGTGGGCAACCTGGCTGTAAGCACCAGTCGGGATTACCGTACTCGAATGGACGGCTGAGCTGGGCTGGTTGCTCCTCACGATCTGCGCCTTGGCTGGCTGCAGCCTCAGCCCCTGCTGTGGCACGGCCACGGGGAGCTGGGGCATCTGGAAAGACCTCTGTGTCATCTTGGATAACGGAGACTTTGGCCTACCGGGGAGCTGGCTGACTCCACTAGGTTCCTGCTGATAACGAACCGGGGATCCGGACTGTGACCTATAAACACTCATGCTTTCTGCTGGGGGGCTGGCGCGGTACTGAGGACCTCTGCGAAGAGGAGAAGGTGGTGGGCTTTGATATTCCTTCCCTTGACTTCCGACAGGAGGTGGGCTGAAGCGGTAAGAGGAGCCCTGGTGAGCAGGGGATGTGTGTGGAGGACTGGGTCTATAATGTGAGTTTTGGTGCGTTGGAGACAGAGCAGGAGATGTGGACTGGTACCCTTGCCTGGTTGGTGAACCCACAGAGCTACTAGACCTGAAATCAAAGACCTGATGAGAGCCAAGAGGTGAGCCAGAAATATAGGCTGAGTCCCTGTGAGCGGGGGACGGGGGTGGGCTCTGGATGATGGGCAGCCCTTGGTTTGGCCTGGACTCTGTCTGCAAGCCAATGGAAACGTTTTCTACATCCTGCTCAAGGTATTCCTCCTCAAAGATATCTTGCACAGAATACAGCTCTTCATGCTGGGCTTCAGGTTCAGGCTCCACCGGGAGCGGCGGCGGCTGCTGCTGCTGCTGCTGCTGCTGTACCTGCCTGCACTCCTCTTCCACCCGCATCAGCAGCCGCTGGATCTCACGGTTGTTGGGACACAGCTTGATGGCCTCGTTCAGGTCCTCCAGGGCTGCTGAAAACTGCCTGCTTGACAAAGGGACAGAAACGAGAACTGAAATTACTCTGGATTCGAATGGAGCCATTCTCGGAGGCTCCTGGGGGTTAAGTGGCCTGTCCATGTTACAGAGGGAGATGTCTCTGATTGCTACCACTCGCTGTGTCTCTCCAGCTCTGCCTTACGTGCCTCCTTCACATTTATTTTATTCAAACTGAAGGAAAACACTTGCCAAAACACCTCTGGAGAAGAGGGGAACACAGGCCTGAGATGGCAAAACCCAGAGTAGCAAAACTGCTTGTCCTCTGCAGTGTGCGTTACAGGGCAGTTAATCACTCCTCACAGCACTACCATGAGCTTTGCCCCTCCTTAGCCAAGGGGAAACCAAAGCATCAGTAACTAAGAGCCAAGCTCACCACCGCTGTAAGCAAGCGCAGCTTTGACCGAGTTGCAACTGCTTATACCAGTGAAAAATTTAACTTCTGCCCAATGCCAAAGCCACGCAGCGTCAGGGCTGGCTCCAGAGCTCAGGGACTCCCACGGGTCAGCGCTTTAGGCAAGGCTTGTCTCTCCGATTTTGCAACGGATTTGGCTAACTTCTTCAGAACGAAAGAACAGAGCAATGTTAGGGAGCCTGCGAGCCCCCCGGGGAAGGCTTTGCAAGGGCAAGGCCAGGCTGTGAGGAGTAACAGGGAGGCGGGGGGTCAGGGAAGGGGGTTGTCATTGACAGGGACACCGTTTGCTTTGGAGCAAAGTCATCTGTTTGAACACGACTGTCATTTTGGGGGAGGATCACAGAGAAAAACCCCCCAGCACCTCTCAACGCCAGCCTAAGCTTTTGCACAAAAACCAGGTGGAGGAAGGAAAAGCCTCCCCTTCCCCAGGCTGTGCTGACCACAGGGGCGCTGCTGGGCACAAACTGGGAAATAAAGAAAAGCCAAAGCAGTGATGGTTTCTGCTGGAGAGACCTGGGGAGAAAAGGATGCTTGTATGTGGGGAGGCTGGTATCTGGAAAGGAACCTTGGTTCTTATACTTCCTTACAAGTATTTTGGAAACAACGGAGAGGAAAACCATTAAAGGAACGGCATCAGGGCAGCGTGGCTCAGCTAGCAGGGCTGCTCTGCAGAACAGAAGGTCACAGCTTCCCCTCCCACATCAGCACCCGGTGGACCAGGCAGCACAGCATCAGCCGGGTCGGGAGCCCGGTTCCACACATCGCCTCCAGCACGAAAGGTCAAATGGTGGCGGTGTCTGCTGAGCTGCGGTGCTTGCACAGGAGGACTCGACATACTGCCGGCTACTGGGGATTCTCTGCACTGCCCCGCAGTCATTCCGGCTGCCGTTGCAAACCGAGATGACAGTGCACCCAGCCCTTGAGCATACCACTCAAAAGCAAGCCCTCCTGCTCATTTAGGAACGGCATTGATCAGTTTTGAAATGAATCTAAGCTCACATCTTTTAGCCTTCGGGGAGGTTAAGAAGGGAGTCCTCCAGGCTCCACCTGAGACGCAGAGATCCCAGGGCTGCCGCTCTCTAGCAGCTGGCTGCTGAGCACAAGCTATGGCTCAAAGCTCACCGGCGGGTGCTGGCCTGCACAGTTACTCAGCAGTTTCTGCTTCGCAAAAGTGCTGGGGGACAGAGAGGTTCATAGATTGCTACGGCCAGAAGAGCTCACCGTGATGAATGAGTCTGCCCTCTTGCATCACGCAGGCCACAGGGCTTCCGTGAGTCTTATTTTGCTTCGAGTCCAAGATGTGGCTGAGCTAAAGTGTATCTTTAAAAAGAATACCCAACTCTGGCGTAAAGGTTTCCAGTGCACTAAGATGTTCAGACAACGTTCAACTAAGATGAACCTCTCAAAACGGTTGCATTCAGCTGTCCCCAGAAATTACCAAAGGAGGGAGGGTGTTACTATGGAATTTGAGAGCTTTGTAATCTCATCAATGAATGTTCCTTTGCCATTTCGTCCCATGGGGACACCGGTACGGTTTGGCAGGGTGGATGCCTACGTCGGTGTGGCCGGGCTTGAAGGGACCAGCCCCTCGCGCTTTGCTCTCTCGCCTCACCTGCTGCTGCGTTTGGCCCTTGCTCTTGCATAGTAAGCTTCATAAGATTTCGGTTTCAGCTCCAGTGCCTTAGTAGCAAATTCCTCCGCCATTCCAAAATCCTGTCATTACAATAGGTGTGCAGATAAGTAACTGAATAGATATAGAAATAAAAATATATACAGTTTGGGAAGAAAACAAACTTAATATGGACTTCTTACAAGTTTTTTTTTGCAAGTACCACGGAAAACTTGATGGTACGGGAATGTTTCACATGGATTCAACATCTTTCACAGCCAGAGAGCTACGATGGCACGTCCAAAGACTCAAAAAGCCTCTCGTATCTCCGGACGCTGTCAGCGTGCCACTGGCTCCACTCTCACTGATCGTGTCCCCAACAAGTGCATGCAATCCCTCTACAACAACCTACAGTCCTGAGGAAACATCTGGTCTCAGAGAGGCTGGAATGTAATCTCATGAAGGATTTTTTTTCCAAGTTGAAAGCAATAAGAAACCTTTCCCACGCCCTCTACTTCCCACTCTGGAACACGCTGACAGACATCGAAGGGGCTGAATACAACATCACATGCAGGAAGGGGCTACGATACCTCGGTACCTACAAACGGCAAAGGTCTCCTACCAGTGCCACCTGTTGCAAATGAATTTGAGTCAAGTCAATTTGAATAAATTTACATAAAGCCACGAATCAAACTGTGGGAAGTCACCCATTTGTGACAAATTGGCGCAGTCGGCAGGATTCACAAATTCATTCGCGGCTCACCCATTCCACTGCTCCTTTTCCCTCCCTGACACCTCACGCGGGAGACTCCTTTGGGAGAGGGGAGGGAGAGGGTGGCAGCATGGGATGGAGACTGCTCTGAGCGCTTCTGATTGCCATGAGAATGTCAGCTCCAGTCCAAACCCTGCTGGCTGTCCTCCCTTGCCTTGTCGTACCGCTAAGCTCAGCTGAGCAATTCCAAAGGAGAGCTCTTCCCAGTGGAGGGGCTTTCATTTCGCAGCCAAACACAGCTTTGGCTTGCTGACCTGGGCTATGACCCTGAGCCGTTCTGGGAGAACGCACCAACGTTCTCCTGACCTGTTCAGAAACTCAGTAAGCAAACTCCACCTTCTAGAAATTAAGTTTATGAGCAGATGATGGCCACTTGGACTGCACCGAGCAGCCTCGTGCGCAAGAGAAAGGCCAGCTGGACCTTAGCAAAACCCAGGGTGAGGTTTAATCCCCCCGTGCTGGAGCTTGCTACCTGCATGCCCTGCCTGGGGATGCTCATACTTTTATTTGTACCTTTAGTAGCAGTTACTGGAGACGAATCGTCTAACAGACTGAACTGGGAATGCAGTCAAGAGGTTGGTACCTTTTACGGTCTCATCTATAGACGCAAAAACTGCAGGAGCAGTCAAAACGCCCTGAAATTTTCTATCACAAATCCTGGAATTCCCCAGCACAACAGTAAACTGAAAATCTTGTCCTTAAAGAGCAGGCTTAGCCATGAGTCGGCTCATTTAAAGGGAAGGTTCACACTTTTTCTACAAATTTGTTTCTTCACCAGCATTAAGAATTTGCTTCCATTGCTTTTCATCCCTCACAGCTTAAATAAATGAAGGTGTCACAAAAATCCCTTCCCCTCCAGTGTAATCTCTGACGCCTCGTGGCCTTGGCAGAGATTTCACTTTTCAAGTCGATGGAGACTTTAAGTTGCAGAGGTGAAAGTCTCTGCAGGCAGAGCAAGGGGGAGGTGGCACTTTGCTGGAGGAGCAGACATTCTGCAGGAGCTGGTCGCTAGATGCTGCTCGATGGGAGTGGGGAGAGTGACAGTGATGTGGCAGTTCTGGGAGGAGAAGGAGTATGTGGGGGTGTTTCTGGATGAGTCACTGCCCTGGGGAAGTGCTGGCCCCCTAAGCATATGCTCCTTCATTTTAAATTAATTAGTATTCAAAGGAGCACATCTCCTGGCTCCTCCCTCACCGCTGCCCTAGAAATCTGGAAAATGCCTCCACCCCCAATTCACATCATCATCAAAAGGGAGTAATAAAAAATTCAAAAAGCTATAAACATAGCAATGAATTTTTAATCATTTAGAAATGCATATTAAATCATTACTTCTTTTGAATTCTAAAATGTCAGTGCTCTGTGAAGGACAACCAGGTTACACAGAGGAGAGACCTGAGGTCAAAGCACCATTACAGGATGGACCTGGCTCCGTGCACAGGCAGAGACCTGGCAGCTTGCGGTTAAGGCCATGAAGAGTGAGGAGACTTACGTTCATTTTCCTTCGACATCGGGAGAGGTTGAGGAGGAGGGACACCTTCAGCTCACGGAAGGTTTTCAGGTCTTCTCCAAACCCTTCCCTGGGGAATTTTTTCAGAGCATACTGGTAGCGCTGGGCAGCCTCTTTCACTTTACCTTTCTAATAGAAGGAGAACATGTCAAAACACATCCTTGTGTGGAGTTGACTTCACTGCAAAAAACTCACTCACCAGCCCCCTGAACGTTTTGGATGGTGAAGGTAACATGACTTCATTATTTAAGCTCTTTTCTAGAAAGGAAAGCCAGAACAGTTGATCAAGGGAACATCTGATCTGGAAATGCAGATGCCTTGTGCAAGTTGAGGTCTCCCACTTCGTACGGAGTTGTCATGCTACAGTGGGAAACATTGCAGAAATTGTATCATGTTAACTTGATACAACTCCATCTGGTTTCTGGAGGGATGGTCTTTTGAGCCAGGTGATCAGTAACCCATTTCTGGAGAACACCCTACACCCAAAGCTTAATAAGCACCAGGGAGGTTAAAGAATATGAAGTGTGGGACTTTGGGTGGAGTTCCTGGGGCTCAGAGAAGCCTCTGCAATAGCAAAGATAAATGTTAAGGCACCGATGTGGCTCTGAAGTTGGACAAATGGGTTGAGATTCATCTCCCTGGACCTTAGATGGCTAAAAATTAGGTGTCTACATCTAAGCCGGTCAACTGGGTTCCTTTTATAGTTATTGGGACACAACAGTCACCTTCAAAGGGTGACTCATCTTTGCTATTTTGGCCACCTATTTTTGGGATGATTTGCGCCCGGGAGGGGGGCAGCTGTGGCAGCTAGGGTGAAGGAAAGAGGGCAAACCAGGATCTAGGACGCATGCAATTCATGATGACCCAGACATAAATTTTGCAGCTATGAATTGTAAGCTTTAAAACCTCGTAGACTCAGGTTTCTCAGCTGTATCATGTATCTCTGGCAGATAACTCCAGTTACAATGCCAGCTTTGCATATTTGCTGCTTCTCCCCCTTAGAGCCCAACAGTGAATCATTGTTGTACTTGCACATTTTGTGTGTGTGTGCAAATCTCCAGGTTTTAAAGATCGGCTTAAAATAAACACAGAGCAAAAAAGACTCTCTAACTGTAATGGTGGAACATCTCCCATGGGCTAAAGGACATGACAAAGCCATCTGCGTCCTGACAATCTGTTTTCATTGGAAAAAGTTTCTTCCACGAGTTTTTCTGGGATATACTCTCTTGTTGCCTTGTTCCACAGCAGTGAGCCTGCCAGGTAACGACAACGTTGCCAGATCTGATGCAATGACATCAGCACTCCGAATCTCTGTAAAACACTTGGGTTCTGGTGTTTTCAAAGAGGAAATGAAGCGCTGGCTCAAATCCAGCATGCAGAGAGACTTGGCTTTGCTTCAGCTTCGTTACAGATTTGGGCAATCAATTCCCACCCCCCCGCCCCCTTCCCAACCCCACTAACCAAAACCAAACAGTTTGCAACACGAGGAATGTTGCGAGCAGTAGCTTTTGCTTGCCACGGTTTAAGGCAGCAGCATTGCTCAGTCAAAGCCTCATACAAAAGTTATGCTGCAAGCTGTATCTGCTCGCTTTTTCCAAAGCCATCCTTCTCACCTTATAAAACATGTCTCCTTCCTCCATCAGCTTGCTCAACAGGATGATCATGATGTCTGGTTTGGAGGTTGCCATCGCCCATGTTGCTGGACCTGTAGTGTACAGGATGCATGATGGGTAAAAAACTCATACAATGCAAGGGTGGTAGGAAGCTGGGTGGAAAAAATATCCTGGGGTGGGAATTTCTGCTGGAGAGAACAACTTGGCATGGTCAAAGGGCAGAACGCTCCAAATGATTGAGCTGACAGTTCCTCTCGCACTTAAATTAACGTCATCCACATTGCAATGGTTTTCCTTTGCAGTATTAAGGCTAATCCTAATCGCCACCACCGCGATGGTCTGGGAAATAATGGGAGCCATTTCCACAAGAGGGCAGTGCTGATTGTGGAACCAGCTGGGGTGGGGGAAACAAAACATATTTAAAAGGAAAAAAATCAGAGTGGTTACATAAAAGCATTTCTAAATTAAAAGCTCTGGAAGTGTCCTAGGAAATCTGCAGTTCGACTGGCGATAGGCGTTTTGTGTTTAATTGGACTGTGATTTCCAACTTCACGAGATGTGAAATACCAGAGTAGCAAATCCATTAAGGTGGAAAATACGGGAATGGGAAGGTCGTGCCTAAGAGCTGCCGGTGCCGAAGCCGTCCGCGGGGCTGGGGACACGCTGGCTTTGCGCAGGGGTCAACCCACGCAGAGCCAGTCGTTATCTCAAGGACTAATACTGGGAGGGAAGGGGAGGCCAAAATTTGGGGGCAACTCATTAGTGTGGGTGAAGAATAAGTCAACAATATTCTATAAGTAGATTGAGTACGTTTCGGGGGAAGGAGGTTAGTTTTTGAGTTCAAGTTATTCTCTGCAACAGTCATTAAAAAATTATTTTAAGGTGAGGTAAATTAAAAGATTAGAGGTGTTGGGGATGCATGCAGGCTAAATCAAACAGGAGAAAGCAAGGCTGACAAAGCTATCAGATCGAAGCTGATGCTGACAGCAATGAGATATACCTCGTGGGCGACTCGGTAACGTCTGACAACCTTCAAAGAAAGGAGAAAACAAAAAGTTGTAGGAGAGAGGGGAAAAAAAAATGGATGAAGGTGGGAAAAAAAAAAAAAAGAAAGGAAAAAAGCAGCTGTGAGAGGCAGGCAGCAAAGAAGCCAATGCACCAGCAAAATCCCCTTTCACAGGAAAACGTAACGTGAGCAGCTGTGTGACGCAGCGCAGGTAACACTAAGATCTGGAAGCATACACAGAGCAAGTGAATGCAGCAGCTCACAGCAATGCATGGACATAGTACATTTGTCGACTCAGACCAGTAAAGATAGAAAAAGCATTACCAGAGGAAAGACCTTGCCAAAGAAACAGTTGTTTATTGATTAACTTTGCTAAGGAATACGACAGCAAAAATAAAAAAAAAATATTCCCCATTTTAATAAAGAGCCCAAGGCAGTCATGTCCGAGACTGGCTGGCTGCTCTTGAAGTACGAAGCAGCAGCTGGGGCTGAGGCTGGCTCTGTGTTACGTTTATATTTTCTAGGAAGCCAGCCCCACTGCTCGGAGTCCTGCCTGAGCACAGAGCCGATGGCGGGTTGTCCCCTCGTCCCTACCTATCTTTGCTCCTTTCTTCAGGAGAGTGACGACGACCGAGGTGTTGCGGCACCCCACCGCCCTGTCCAGGGGACGCATCCCGCTGTAGTCAACGTGCTCAATCATGGCCCCATGGTCCACCAGAAACTGAACCTGCAATGAGAAGTCCAACAGTCAAGTTCTGCTCCTGGGCAAAACCTCTGCGTGCTGCTGGTGATGTACAACCAGCAGAGGCTTGCTCTCCTCCACTGCTTGGGCTGAAACCACCTCAACTGGGTCTGAGGGTTCACCAGCCTCAGGTGTTGTCCTCTACGGAAGCGTTTGCACGTATGGAGGGCCAGGACACTGTATGATTATTGCTACATCAAGCTGAGCTGTACTATTTTGAGGGTTTTATGCTAACTTTCCTTTTTGTTCTGCACCTATTGCTGACCACTTACCACCTCTGCATCGCCGTAAAAAGCCGCCAGGTCCAGCGGAGTGCGCCCGTTTTTATCCGCGTGGTCGGTGGCAGCCCCGTTCTCCACCAGGGAACGCACCACGGAGAGGTGTCCCTTCAGACAGGCCCAGCTGAGGGCTGTCAAGCCCTCCTTGTCCATTAGAGATATGGAGGCACCTGAAAGAATAAGCATCAGTTCACTTAGGAGCTCTCCGTCATTGAACGCTATGCTACAACAAACCATCCGCTTAATGATGACAGCTTATTTTTAGAGAGCTATGCACATAATTATTAATTACTTTATTAACATTTCTTCCACCACGGATCCCGCCCTCCATGGCAACTTCAAATGCGCCGACAGGAACTGTGGCAAATGAGTTTATTCACACCAAGCTGCAAACCTTTTCACACCTAGCTCCGTAGGCTTTTCTGGCAAACATCTGAGCAGCAGGGTGGATTTGACATCCCTCATCTGAGACGTCAATCTTTCTTTTTAACTTTTTTTTTTTTTTAATCAAACCCCATTCCAGCCTGTGTGAGTCAGAGATGAAGACCATTTTGCTGTTTCAGCAGGTCATGGCGTACCAAGGGGAGCTAAGTCAGTTCAGCTCAGTTCTTCTAAAAAAGCACATATTTTCCCCTCTTCACTCCCCTCCCCTTTACCCAAATAGACACAATTTCCAGCAGTATTTCTCCCTGAACTTTACCCAATATAAATACAACGTTGTGGGATAAACTACTGCCAACTGCAAGCCGAGGAGAGAGGGACTTGACATTTTCTTGGATGAAGAAATCGCGCTGCCATACCAACGGGTCAGTGTTGCTTCGTACAGCATATGGATATGCAGACGAGATCTGAACAGCAGCATTAAGTGAACACTCCTCTTCGTGGCATGAAGACAACTCCTGTTGCCATGGCACAGGCAGGGCTCCGGCTCTCGAGCGTGTGGATGAGATTCCTATCAGCTCTGCTCCTCCGAGGAATTGTAGCGACCTGTGGGATGCTCCTGCCAGCAGGCTGGGATGAATTGCTGCTGCAGTATTTTTCTCCTGTAGGTAAACTCTAAACCGCCCAACGCGAGATCTTCACTGGCTCCAGAGAGCCCAGAAAGAGGAGGAATAATGTGAATTTCCTGAACCTTCCTGTTCATCCCGATGGACATCCCCGGTTAGCACACACCGCCCAGATGATAGCAAACCGATCTAGGTCTGCCAGCTTGCACAGCTTTTTGTTTGTGGAGGAGCACGGCACACTAACATTTGCTCGGGTGTGTTCTGAGCCCAGAGCTCTCGGTGCAGCCGCAGGACCCTGCTCGCTGCCCGCCTCCCAGCTGCAGCCCCCAGTGCCAGCGAGGGAGGTGGCCAACGACGTCCGGGGCGATCTGGTGGGCCAAGGAGGGACACTGGCTGCAAGGCCATTACAAGCTAAGGGGTGACAACGTAAACTCCCAACATCTCACCAGTCTTCTCTCACGTTACCCACACTGCACCTGGGAACCCTTCCGAAGCTCTGCGACAGCCCTCCAGATCATCCTCAACTGACCCAAGGCCAACTTCAGCTCAGCAAAGCAGGATGAAGCCTCACTTCATTCCTTCGTATTTGCACCAGCTCCTTTCTTGTAATCAAACCATCAATGTCTTCTCTTGTGTTTTCCCTGCGATCTTCTAGAGCAGGTGAGAAAGCTCCTGCTGTAAGAGGGAAGGCTGGGAAGCCACATCCATCACTCAACCTTCCCACTCTTTTCTCATTCCGGTGGAAGAGGCACGCCGTACCACAGGGTGACGTGCACAGACTTCAGGGTGCAAGCGATGCAAGCTGAAGGGCTAAGCGAGCGGACTGCACGCTGCTTCAGAAATGCCAAAATGCTGCTCCGAGGCAGGCAGGGCAAGACCTCTGCAGCAGCGCCAAGCTCCCGAGGCAGCTGGGGCTCCCAGCAGAACCTCTGCTTAACCCTGAAGGCATCTTTCACTCCTTCAGGAATCCCTGTTCAACTGAGTATCAAGGCAATCAGACATGAAAAAAAGTGATGGTTTCGAGGGCAAGTGGCTTAAGGTGACCTCATGGGCCCGATCCCTGCTGCAGCAGGGAAGATTTTGGCTGGGTAAGCCCAGCTTGCTCTGAGAAGGGCTGGGCTGCTCCTTCCCTAAAAATATTAACTGGCTAAATGCAAGAGTTTATGATTTAATCTGTTATCCAGCGGGCACGCAGCTGGAGAAAAAAAGAAACTACTGACACTGTTGGGGCATCAGAAAGAAGCAGGGAGTGATCAGGATGGTCGGATCCTTTCTGTGCAGAGGATGCATCTGAAGATGTACAGGGTCACCCCCCGGCAGGGACGAGGCTCGGCGTTGTGTGGCAGAGGCAGCACCCACACGTACCATGTGTCCCAGGGTAGCAAAGACATCAAGGGCTTGATTTTTGCAGGAAGAGGAGATTCAGAATCAAGCTGTCTCCAAACAAAATGAGCATCAAGAATTATTTTGCTTTGTGTAACACGGATCCGTACAAATACCAGCTTCAGCAGAGCTGCTACTGGGCGAGTTTAATTCAGCGTTCACACGTCCATTACTTCTGGGTGTTAAGCGAGAGCAGTAGGTAACTCTAAAAATTTGGATTTCAAATTGATTGATGACTGCAACTCTGTTAATAAAAAGTGTTTACAAACACTGACTGTGTTAATCAAGTACAGTCAAATGAGATTTGCTTTGCAACACACTAATTAATGCTTATGGCTTATGATTCACACACTTTGATTTTAATGAAACATTGAACAGGACTGTCAAAGCCACTTTAATTAAAATACACCATATATCACTGTACTCTGCCCAGGCTTGAGCTAACTTTTCAGGACCATGTGTTATAGCACATTTAGCAGAGTTTATGAAGCTATTTTGAAGAACGGACATTTTAAAGTAAAAAAGATTTTCATATTTTTGACTTCTTGGGCTCTCAGTGTCCAAGGAGCGAGGGAAACATTATGCTCATTTGCTGGCGATCCTGTAGCCAGGATCTGGTATTTTCATCATTCACTGAACCAGTCTTAAGCAAGGATCCCACCGGCTGGTGGCTCAGGACAGACAGATGGGCAATGAGAAACTCGTTCTTGGAAGCCTGGCAATTTTACAGTGAAAAAATGATTCTTACAACTACTATGTAAAATATTCAAGTGCCTCACATTTTGGCTAAGAGGTCAGACACAGTCACTTACGATATGAAGAAAATATCCCTTCCCAAAGAGGGATCTTACCTGAAATAAAAACATCAAATAACAATACAAGAATTAAATGCTATTTCTAGCCAAAAAATAACTGAAATTTACCCAAACCAACCAACCAAACACTGGCTATTTGTCAAAAAAAAAAAAAAAAAAAAAAAAAAGTAGCCTCTAGGGAACTACAGAAATAAGAAACGATGGTGTTTGCACAGGTTGCAGGCAGCATGTTGTTCTGCCTCACCTCCAACATGTACAGCAGAAATGAGTAGAACCAAAACGTGTTCCTGTTAACTGAGTAACTGCCCCTGGAATTGGGGAGCACAGTGGATCTGTGAGCACAAAGCTGAAGAGCAGGCCATCTACAAACCAATTCTGGTTTATTTTCAATAAATACTCCAAATCCTTGCCTGTGCTGGGGCCTTACCTTCCTGCTGATGTTGGTGTCAAAACCATGGGCAGCAACAGCGGCACTAAAAATGGAAGTGTTAAAATGTGTCCTAAACTCTGGTCCTGTGGTTGAGTCTTGCCTGCCTGCTCCATGGCGATGTTGTTGGTTTCAATCACATCGCTTGTTGATTTTTTTGTCTACGAGGAAAGCTCCAGGCATGGTTCAAGGGCATATTCTTAATGCTCAAAGCACCTGTGATGTTATTTTATTTTCTATCTCAAATGCGCGGTTCTGAGGCTGTGAGCACCAAACACGGACAACAAGACGGACAGCCACGATTAACGCTATGGCTATTCTAGTTTTGTTCTCCAATAAGCTGGATACGGTGCTGAGAAGCTCTCCCACTGCCCGATCCAGCAGTGGGATTACAACCCCCACCCTGACATTACAAACTCCAGCTGTGCAGGGCACAGTGTGGTGGCACTTGCTGTGGCTGGTCTCCAACGCACTTCCAAGCACGTGCTCTAACCTTGTGCAAGCAGAAACTCCACTGTGCCCAGATGTCCCTCAGATGCAGCCATCATCAGCGGCGTCCGCCCTTGCTTGTCTGCCATGTTCACATCAGCGCCGTGCGTGAGTAAGAGATCGACAATCTGCAACACACAAAGCAAGAACTCACGTTGTACGTGGAGACCCAGCTGGGAAGAAACCAGAGCCAAGGAAGAACAGAGCGGTCCCCGTGTCTTGAAACCTCAGCCCCCAAGGCATGGTTCCCTCTGGGATTTCTGCTGCAAGATTTACGGCATAGGAGAAGCAAGGGAGGTATAAGGACAGGAAAAATGACCTTTTAAGTCAAGAGCATCGCATTTGCTTCCCAAATGGTGATAACACAGGACTTAAGCAAAAGCTATCTGCAGCCAGCAAGAGCTTGGGGTGTTTGAAGCATCAATATCACTTCTTCTCACTCCGATGATTCCCCAAAAGAGTTGGGGTTTGTCTTCTCCAATTCCAGCAAGATGGAAGGGATGGCCTGACCCTACATTTCAGGCCATCCCGGCGGCGTGAGGAACCCGCTCACCTGCCAGTGGCCCTGTCTCACAGCGCTGAAGAGCGGAACGACCCCACGGCGGTTGGGTTGTGCCACCGCGGCGCCCTGCTCCAGGAGGAGCCGGCAGACCTCCAGCTTCCCGCGCCCAGCTGCCGCCGTCAGAGCTGGAAGAGAAAGGAAAACAGTGAAGGGAAAGAGCCACACACTCTGCAGAGCTTTTTTTCCTATCTGGAGAGAAGTCTTCCTGCTGGGTACCGAAGTGAAGGTGCTTGAAATGCCAAACATATCTCACACCAGGCAAAATGAACACAGAAAATGGGTTGGATCAGTACAGTTCTAGCTTGTACTTGTCATTTTAGCTTACTTCAAAGGTCAACTCTTCCATGAAAAGATCTTGTAACATTATGGAAAGAGGACAATCAGCTTTTATGATTATTATTTTTTATTATTTTCTGCAAGTCACAGTGAAACCGGATGAGAACCACAATAAGCATAAAATAATCTATAGGCACATGTGACTGAGGTTCAAGGTGTTGCTGCAAAGAAACCTAGAGCCTTGTCCCATGAAACCTTCACTGTTTCCATGAAACCTTCACTGTTTCCATGAAATCTTCACCATTTCCCCCTGTGCCTTCTGCAGGTTTCCCTACTGCTACAAGACTGTGTGCGTCTTAGCAGGGGCACAGTGAGAAAGCACGGGTCTTTGGGTACGTGCTGTCCTGCCAAGACCTCCTGCAACCTGTCCTTGACTTGTTCCACCACAACTACAAGAGAGCAAGTGAGGGATCAAGCTGGAGGCACCAACAGATCACTGCCAGCCACTGCATGTCAGTCAGATTTGAGGGTTTTCTCTTTCCAAACAAGCACAGAGCAGCATAATTCAGATGGAGGACTTTTATTTTTAATATCCCACTTTAGCCTGTAGATCTTTGAAACCAGGGAAACAACTGTAAAGCAAAAATGCTATGAATACGTTCACCCTTTCTCCAAGAAAAACGCTAATTTGGGGCTTTGTTTCTGGCCAGGACTGATCCTATCAGCAAGGGCCATTGTGCAAAACCAAAATTATCTCTCATTTCCAGGATTTCAAATGCTTGCAGTATTACAGGTGGAGAGAGGTAACACCTGACAGCTCTGTCCCTGCCAAAATGTGCTCTGTTAACTCAGAAAGTATGGTTGGGTTAGAAAAGACACACTCCATCTGAATATAGTTCCAAGTGCAGGACCTGCCGTTGACTCGTCTTCGGTATTAATTTTAGACTTTTCGGTTCCTCCCTCCTCTCCCTAACTTTCTGTGCACTTCAGCACAGCTCCTCTGGCTCGATGCTCTGCTGCTTCTAGAAGGAGTTTGAGCAGAAGGTGGGAGTCTATTTCTAACTGACGTAGCTTGTTTTTTCTTTGAAGTACATTTCTGTGGGATGGCTGATTACGAGGTGTTGATGGGTTTCCAACTGCAACACTGTTAATGTTGGGAGATTTAATTAATTCTCTATACTGTTCCACATTATGATTGAGTTTTCTTCTCTTGGGGTTGAGAGACACGAAGAGTTAAAAGAAAAATCATCTCGCTGCCACAAGCAGAACATACTGCAAAATCTATAATCAGATCCATGTGGGTTTTAAACGTAAGCTACAAATATAGAAGGAGGACTGTGTGTAATGTGCACGGCAGAGGGATCGGTATGCAGGGCTTCTGGGTTCTATTTCTAAACCTGCCTGCACTTGAAACGTTGCAGGTTAATTCGAGGTATTTCACGTCAAAATGACTTATGTTTGCAACAACGAAAATACTGTAAATCACCTCAGTGTTTGGTGTTCACCATGAAACGTTCTTTGGAAAAGACTCTCCTGGAACAGGATTGCTCCATGGCCATACCCTTCACCACTCTGCTTTGCAATCCACTCTGCCTGGACTGACGCGTCTTTTTGCTACGCTGTTCCTCAGGGTCAAAGCAACTGGTGCGGGTATGTAGCTCCCGCCTGTCCTTTGCAGGTCCAACTCAAGGGAAGCTCAAAAGCTTCCATGCTACTGAGCGGTCAGACCTTGCTGCTTCAGGAAGGTTCCCCACTGATGACCTGGATTTGCCGCTTGCTGCTGAGAGAAACCCATCCAAGCTCATCGTCTGTAACGCACAGGTATCCACGCACCTATCCTCAGAATTGGAGAAACTCTCCAAGGGGTGGAAGGAGCTCAGTCCATAGAATCACATAATTGTTTAGGTTGGAAAAGACCTTTAAGATCATCATGTCCAACCGTCCAGCTGGACCCTAAGAGACCAACTCACTAAGGTACACCCAGACTTCACCAGTGCCTGTGTTTTGAAGAGAAGGTTGGACTGGAGTACCCTCTGTGGTCCCTGCAACTGCAATGAGCTGGACAGTCTGCGGCTGCTCCGAATACCTGTGCCTCACCACCGCGTCTTCAGCCTTTTAACCGAAGCGGCTTTTGACATCCCCAAGCTCCAGCTCCCCTGCTGATCACCTCAAGCCCACAGCACTATCCTGTGGCTAGTGTCCAACTGCCCAAGCCCACAAGCTAAATTAAACTACTTCAGGAAAAATTCTGAAAGTACCTGCTTTTAGCACTCCTTAGACGGAGCTACCACCCTGTATCTGACATCATCCATGTGCCTTACAACAGCCATTAGTCTCCAAAAAAACCACAACACAAGGTAAGGCTGACCCTGTGTGTTGAAAGGACATTGGAAAAGCCAAAGAAAGGTGAGGAGAGGAAATGAGAGAACTGGAAATGGTTTTGTTTGAAGATTTACTCTCTGCCAGAGAACTCCTGTGGCCCAGCATGAACAAGGCGAGTCCACCAAGCCCAGCCAAGGAGCAGCGAGCAGGATCCTGGGCTGGAAAACAGGAACGACCATTTTTGCAGCTTGGTGGTGCCAGGAGAACAACTCACCCTGTGATAACAAAGTCTTGGCATAAATGCCGTAGAACAGTTGCTGCATTTCTCAAAACACGGCTCAAACAAAACCTGAGACAAGTTTCAGGTGTGGACGTGCCCCCTCCGTCAGCGAGCAACATCAGACAAGCCATGGTCTCCAACAGAGGGGATCTGCAATGGCACATTCTGCCTCTGCTCTTGTGCAGAGCACGTCTGGTTTTTTAGAGAAAAAACAACTTTATCTGGAGAAGGAATCATTAAATTGCTCCTATACAGCACGTGCATCTGTTTCACAGCGCGGCAGCAAGAGGGATTCAGTTCGATGGAGTCGTTCTTTGCACCTCCAACTCCGATGGAGTTATTACAAGTGACTCAGATACTTTTGTGCTGGGTTTTGATATTAGTCTTGTCCCGAGGGGAAATATTCCATCTGGAGTTAGCTCTAGTGTGCTGTCAGCAATTCCTAAACTTATGATGTAACTTGGCACTGCCATTTGGATGATATCAGGCTGATATCACTAAGCCAGGCTCTGCGCTGTGGAAGATTAGACACACGAGCAACAAGTATCAAAAAACAGACAAGACATGATTCAGATTTTTAGAGCAGATTGCTATTTTTAGATGGAAGCCAGCACTTCTCTTCAAATTTATCTAAACTCGCTATTTACTTTTGGGGAAATAATAATAATGAAACAATGTGAAAGGGAGTCTCAAGATCCACATAAACTCGTCCTGCCTGCAACAGGAGAAAAAACTGCTGAATTTGGGGGCTGGCTCGGTTTTGCTGACTTTCCCATCCTACCTGCCACCAATTTTAATGGGATAAATGGGTATTGCTTTGAGATGGCTCCTCAACTTGTGAGCCATTTGTGAATCACAAATGCACATTCCCAACTATCCCAGGTACTCAGAAACCCCTCTCAGAAACTTCCGCACATCCGTGTGAGTCCAGCTTTTGGAATTGCTGGGGGGAGAGGTATGGGAAGGGGGACAAGAGAAATGGAAAAGGCTTTTGCTGAAGAGTCCTCGAGGCAATGGGCAGGCTGGGAATGGCAGAGCTGCCCGGGACACAAGGGAAGAGAAGAGCTGGGCATTGCCAGGGAGAGGAGCGTGGTGCTCAGCCTTCGGACCGGAGAGCACGGCTGAGCAGGAGAGGGCAGGACGACCTGCAAAGGCAGAGCTCCGGGGACAGGCAGGGTTAGATGTTGGTTCAGCAAACGCCTACGGCTTTATACCAGACTTTGCCAGATTCATCCAGACCCCAGGACTATCTGAACTAAAGGAGCTTATCCGTAGTGCTCAATGCTGCCCATGAGGTTATTTTGCAGGGAGGCATCTTAGCGGCTTTTGATCGAACTCTGAAGGTGTTTGGATCACCATTCTATTTACAAGATTGCTCTCAGGACCACCAGAGAACATGTTGGATGAGCTGTCTCTGGCCCGGTCACCGTTTCAAACCGTGAGCTCATCAGTAGCAAAGCCGTCGTCCTATTACCAACGCTCAGTCATTTCATTTGGCTCATTCCACACCCCATTTCTTTTTTCTCCCATGACACCCTAGGGGCACTTTTAAATTGCTTATTTGTATACGTTGTTCTTATTTCCGCTAATAATGGCACAATGCCCTTGTTGCTCAGTTACGTCCCTGTGGGTGCAGGAGCTGGCTCCTTCCCTAACGTCCCACGAGTGGCCCCGAGCAGCCCGGCCACCCGCCAGGCTCCTTGCTGGGACAACTCACCCCTCTGTCTTTGTCCTTTAAACCTCAGGGCAATGTTTTCTGACAGACTCCATTCATTACAAGGCTCTAATAAGGCTACGTTTTCAAAGGTACGGTGTACAAAGCAGCTCAAAATATAACCCTGCTTCCCCTGCCGGCCCCTTCTAACCAGAAACAACCTGGCCAAAGACCGAGCTACACGCCAGCCGCTGTCCGTGCCCTGGGATCGTGTCATTTTTAAACAAAGCTGACAGAATCAAAACCAGTGCTCCGTTACCCAGACAGGAACATTACCCTGATGTATTAACTTGACAGGAACATTACCAGCGATGCCAATAGATCAGTGAGTTGGAGCGAAAAGCTAACAACTCCAAGTTGGGGTATCTCAAGAAACGGAGATGATCGTGCGATTCACGTGGGTGGAGTGGAAGGGGTGAATGACTGCTTTTGGTTTGGTACAAGTTAGGGAAGTAGGGCTTCTCTATTATACCCATCAATATAAAAATACAGCATTGCACAAAAGTTTAATTACCAGGTGTTAAATAATGAGAAGTTTTCAGAAAATCAACGGACAATTTAACAGTCATGGTGCTGCACGTAACAGGGAAGGGGAGAGAGAAACAGGGAGGTGCTTTCGATAAATGTGCCAAATATGAAGAGAGAAAGCAGAATTTTGTGTCCACCTCGCTTAACACGAGATCATAGAATCATAGAATTGCTTTGGTGGGGAAAAGATGTTTCAGCGGAATTAATGGCTTGGGTGTCAGAGATGCTGCTTGCCTGCACGCTCCTGCAAAGTGTCAGGAGCTGCAGAAGCTCAGGATTTTCAGAAGCCAAACTTCTCTGTTTGACTTCAGCTGAGTGCAAGCTCCCAAGCTCCGCCCTGGCCCCTGTAAATCACCTGAAATCAAATGGGAGGAATGGATCCTTCTCCATTCATCAAAACAACGCCAGGGACCAGGGAGGCACTGGATGACCGAGAGCCCATAAATACACACAAACATGCAAGAAGAAGCTACAGCATCTACAGAAATCACCTGTCTCTCCCCAAAGGCTGTCAAAGCTGTTGATTTGTGCTCGCTCCACCTCCTCTTCGTCTTTTTCTGGAAGGTCGAGCAGGTAGGAGACAATCTGAAACAAAATGACATGTCAGCTCACGAGCTTGGATGCAGTATATATAAACTGCTGACATCTTAACACCAGCCGCTCTGCATACGCAGAGGAAGAGGAACAGTCTCTGCCTGACACCCTGAGCTCAAGTAAGTGGATGTGCCTTCGTCTGCAGCTACCGGTGCCATAACCAGAGAGGGGACACCGGGGCGTCCACCTCTATCAGCTCGCACCTGGGGGGCTGCGATGAGTATGATCATCTCCTTTTACCGCTGGGGAAACTGAGTCACGGGCAAGTGATGTAATGATGCAGTTGTCATCGTTAGCCTCTTCATTAGCTTAAGCTCCAGCCAAGATGAAGCTACGTCCAGAAACTATTAGCTCCTTTCTAGCAACTACCGTTTTTAAGCAGACTGTTAGAAAGACTTCCACTGTGTTTTTCTTCCAGCTGTGGATGCTTGAAACCCCAGAGAAGCAAATTAACTTCTTTAAAGGGTAAATTAAAGGATTTAATTGACTGAAAACTGGCAGAAAAAATTTCGTGTTTGGATCGTATGATGCGAGAAAGCAGGAGGCTGAGAAGAAAATGGAGATTTTACTTTAGTGACTGAAGGTCAAAAACATTTTTCTCGTTCCAGGAGAAACAATTACCTGCTGGGGTCTGGGCTACCACGAGCCTTGTCTGAGTACCCGGGAGGAAGCCGTGCCAGCTCCGCTGCCCGCGCTGCCCATGGGCATGGACTGAGAGGCACCAGTGCAGCGGAGCAGGGATTTTGGTGACCAGTGCTGTTTTCCCATGTCCTGCCAGCGATGCTCTGGTGCTAAATGGGACATTGGGAATGACAGCAGCATGGGGGGAGCAGGAGACCCAGGGGAGGGCCTATGTGAAAGATGCTGTTGAAGTGATGCCCATGGTTCCTTCTGCAGTAGATGCCTTGTGTGTGTGATGCTGATTCGATGGGAGAGCGTCAGCTTGGTGAACAAACCCCCTGCGCGCTGGGCTGACCCCCCAGCCGGGTGCTGCACCGCTCAGAGGACCTCGTGTGGCCAGAGTAAAGGGTAAAGCTACGTCTGGCATGGTTACGCTAGGGTATAGTCACAGCAAGGATGCCAGCCACGGTGGCTCCACCCGTGATTAAGATCACTTTATAAACATGCTAAATATTTGTTTTATTACCAAAGTTGGAGGAAAACAGCAAAGTAATCATCAGCTTGCAGCTCCTATGACTGCAAGCACCTCAAAACAGGGACTTGGAGTATCTTCTATAAGCAGCCACGTAGCTTTTATGGGACAGCAGAAATACTCACCAATTCCAAAACTCCTTTCTATACATTATAAAGGTGACCAGTATTATCCAGGGGGAAATTCCCATTTAAAAAGTTCTGTGCCCTGTTACAAATTATGTCCCCGGCACGCAGATCTTTAGGGTTTTGAAGTAACATCTGCTTCTAATCGGTTCAACTCACAGTCACTTAGCTAATAAGAATTTCCCAGCTTTCTTTAATTAGCTCCTCTGATCTGAGCGTGTTACCTGCCTTTTCATGGATTATGCTTAACAAAAGCAAAATCAAAACTCCAGTAAATGAGAGGAGCTCAATTTAGCAAAGAAATCAACCAACGCAAAAACCCTCAAAGATTGCTTCTCCGTAGGAAAACATACATCGTTTTCCACATCTCCAATCTTTATCAGTATGAGAGGAGCAAGGTCTTCAGCTCTTCTCTCCCCCCAACATAGAGTCCGAACCCACGTGGTCTCACACTCCCCTAAGAGGAGTGGAGGAGCGGCGTAAGGAACACGCTGTTTATCCACTCTCACTTAAAGATTTATTCCAACAACTTAAAGACTCGTTACGTTTCCTCTCTTGGACACCTGCCCAGACCACAGGGTTTGCCAAGGGATCTGCGAACCCTGCAGCCTGGGATGGGAAGGGGAGGAAGAGTAGGACGGAGGTATTGACTCCACGTCCAAGACCCTCTTTGGTTAACCTTTTGGCTAGGCAACATAGGAAACCCTTGGCTTCCCACCCCGCCAAGGCAACGATGTGCTGGTAGGTCTTACCTCGGTGTAGCCCATGCTGGCCGCAGCGATCAGGGCCTGCTGGATGGCGTGGCTCTTCTTAAACACTCCCTGCTGTTGCCCAGCCATGGTCCAGTCACATTGGATCAAGAACTTCACCACCTCCAAGTGTCCTCTGAGAGCAGCGTGAACCAGGGCGCACTGACCGTTTTTGTCCAAATGATCCACCTTGAGAAGAGATGACAAAATACAATTAAGCCAAATCACAAGCAAAACGTCTTTGTGCCTTCAGAGTTTCCAGCCCTGGTTTCAAAATAATGCCACGTGTGCAAAATGTGCATTTTTCTGGTAAACTATCCCTTCCACGACCAGAAAACAGCCATTCCCAAAGCAACTCTGTCCCAGGCATAGGCATCCTCTTGGCCACAAGTGTTTGCTTTGGTTACGTTACCATTATTTTTAGCTTGCTTCAGTTTTCTTCAGACTCAAAGGCTGCAAAAGCATTTTCCCCCCTTGTGTCCTTAAGTCCAGCAACCGTGCTTCCTTGCAGACAGAAATCATACACTCTGATATCAACTCCTTTATCCAAATCCATAAAAGGGAAACCAGCTTCTTTTCCAGATACCATTTCTTTCCAGAAAGACAGAAGTGCCTCAGCCTGCAGTCGAACGCACGACACGAACCCAACGCAGGCAGAAGTCAACAGGAAACAGAGCTTGGCAGCCTTGTAGGAACTTATTTGGTTGGCTTTTCAGGACAAGGGCATGGTTTTCATTCGATGCCTGAACACATCAACTGGAATTCCTGTCCCAACACCAGTAACTTGGAGAAAACAGGCCAGGCAGATCAGCTACCATCCTCCTGCTGGTTAACCCCTTCAGTGCTCTGCAATGGATTATTTCTCATTTCTCATATTATAAATATGAGAAATAATTATTATATCAATATATTCCAATGTAATGCATATGAAAAGATTAATATACTACTAATATTAATACACTAATACGAGAAATATTTCTCATTTCTCAACTTTCCACGCCAGAATCAAACCTCTCAGCCTTCAAACAAAACCCAGCTGGTTTGGGGGTATTTCCTCAAGGAAAGCTATGAGTGGCAGGACTTTTGCATTGCATTTTGTAGCCCAAATATTCCTGTTCTCGGAGAGGGAATGCTGTTTCTTACCAACGAGGTGCAGAGAATCACCCAACTCTCTCAAAATATCCCACCAAAAGCAGAATTCTGTTTTTCCTTCACACTGTCCTTGCATTACTACAGACAACATGGCACAATCAAAATGGGTCCCTCAGTCATCCTGACTTTCATACCAAAACGATACAAACCCCTATTTTGCTTTTTGAACTGAAGCTAAACATATAGAGAAACCACAAATTGTTTCCAGGAGGCTCCACTTCAAAAATCAGCACAATTTTTTTCTTCAACAAAATATTTAAACTCGACTCATTACATACAATTAGAACTCCAAACACTCACCGCAAAGCTAAACAAAGGGTATTTTTCTAGGACAAGTCTGATAGAAGCTTTTGGAAAATGTGTCTCAAGGAGATATTTAAAGAACGCTCCGTGCTGCAAAAGCAACGTTGCCATTTTAACCTCGGGAGGTTCAAGGACTTCTCCAGAACGTCCTTGGGCAGGCCATCAGTGCAGTGAGACTGGGCAGCTCCTACCTCAGACCTGAATTCCCGAATACTGATTACAGACCCTCAGGAGTTACTTAGCTTCAGTGTCAATCCGAGATTTTTTCAAAGCCGCTATGTTTGAGCCGAAAAGCCAACCCTCCACAGCAGCATCCTGGCTTCATCTGCTGGGGATATGCTTTAGCAGGGGTTATGTATCCTGCCTGCAGCTTGTGCCCGGCCTCGCGTAAACATGGAATAGTTTAAATCAGCTTTTAGAGGAACGTGGTCACCTTACCTTGGCCCGTTTCTTGCACAGCAGCACAACGATACTTAGAAATCCAGCAGCAGCCGCGTAGCCAAGGGGGGTCAGGCCACTTTCAGAAGCGGCATCTACGTTGGCCCCAAACTCCAAGAGCAAAGCCACCATCTCCGTGTAACCCAGGTGAGACTGGACACACAAAATGGGGGCGTTGTTCAGAACTTCGGTCCGGTAATTCACGTTTGCACCTCCTAAAATCAGCAACCGACTGACCTGCACAGGGAAAGAAGAGCTCCCGTTAGCCGAGTCTTATGGAAAGACATCAGATTATTTTCAGGGCAATAGAAGAATTTAAATCAGGGCCATCCGCATGCTTCCAAGCCAATAGTGAAGGACATAAAATGCCCAGGAAAAACACTTGCCAATATATGGTCCCATTTTAGGCATTTTCACCCATATGGGAAAGAGATGGGGTAAACATCCTTCCAGATGAAGGACAATTTGAAATCTGTATCACGATCTGAAATCCTTCTTGCTGTAGAGGTGAAGTCACTTAAGCTAACACCTTCATCCTTACGCATGCAAATAGGCACCTGGTGCCTGAACGAGCATGGGCCGCTCTGTTTGGCGTTGCCTCCGAGTTGGTGCCTGCCTAAGCCAGGGGCTGTCAGATCTCAGCAGCAGTTGTTGCATCTCACATCTTTGGGGAGGAAAACTGCATGTGAATCATTTTGCACAGGTGCAAATTCATTATTTGCTTGCTGCAATTAAAAGGAGATCCCTGGTCAAAGTAGCAGAGTTGAGGGATCGTCCCAGATGGTAACAACATCCCAGTTGAACTGGTGGCCTCTCCCCAGCTGGAGACGGACGCCCAGCAAGCTCAGCACTGCCTGGGCAGGACCACTGCCATGGGTAGGCAGCTACAGCAAACACCCTGCCTGGTTACTGCGCATTGCTGGGAGCTTCTCACGTGAGCTTGGAACCACCCCAGCTCTCCTCCTCCTCCCGTACCTTTATGTTGGGGGTGTAGAGATTTCTCAGAGATGCCAAAGCCATTGAAAGACCTTCAGTGCTGTAGGAGATCCAAAGCCCTTGCAGGATGGAGGAAGATACCCCAACTTTTTTACTCAGCCCCTAAAAAAGAGAAGATGACTTAGACACAAGCTTACAAATATGCTCAATTACCCTGGGCAGGTCCTCCTGGGTCTTTGGACTTCAAAGAGTTTCAAGCTGTACACAAGATAATGTGACAACTTGGCATATCCGACCTTTGCAGTGAATTAATAAGCTTGTAGGAATAACTTGCAAAGGTACTGCTAGCCATCTCCAAGGTCTAGGAAAGGCAGGATTAAACTGTGAGCAACCTGGATCCGTTCAACACCCTCAGCAAACGTCATGCTAAGGTGCACAGCACGCTGCTTTTTCTTCTTTTTTAATGAAGTACGCAGTCTTTTGGCAGAAGTGATTCACAAAGTTTCCTTATTATTCACGCTGTTGAACTAGACGCAGTATCTGCTCGCAGTAAGGTAAATTAAGGAAGTCTCAACCATGGCCTAGAACAGTATTCCCATATCTCACAGCAGACTGTTTCCAACCTTTCCGGCTGGCATCCGTGATCAGGCTATACGTAATATATAGAAGGTCTGACACCTTTTTCCAGCAGCACTAATTGGCAGAGCACAGAACTGTTCAGCGAGTTTCCCCCCCCTCCTATCGAAGGAGCAGAAATTGCTCTGCAGCCAACAGCTGGGAGCAAACAGCTGGATCGAAGCTGGGAGGAAGGGGTTTGCAACTCCAGCAACGAGCTCCGCCTCGCGTTGTGCTCCGTCGTGTGATACGGGCATGCCTCATACGTTGCTGTTTGGCTATTGATTTACCATTCAAGCCTGCCGTTCCCATGGAAACCGTGCAGGCATCTTTAATTCTCTTTTGATATGCAAACCCCGATTCCTACTTCCTTGCGTGCCGTGTGGTCATTTCTATCTGGGCAAAGCAGCAGGATGACCTTTCGGTTTGTAAGGCTTTTCTACGAGAGACCGACACGGACGGTGGAGGGTGGCGGGAAGAAAACCAGCAGCCAAAGGTGGTATTTGTTTCCTCTGAAGGAAGATGAGCAGGAATCATCATCTCAGCCCGCTGCTGGACTCCGTTGCAGACCCCTACTACCTATGTGTGAAAGCTCTTCTGAAGCATCGCACCAGCCATCAACAGCTTTGTCACTTGAAACGGTTTCACCATAAAAAGAAGCAACAGATTAGACAAGCTCTTATTAAATAACAACTCCATGCGCCCGTTTCCTTCAAAATTCAGGGAGCTAAATGGAGAAAAATGTCTGCTTGTGTTAAGAGGCAGAAAAAGACCTCAGGAATTTTGGCCACCATTAAACGCTGCTTTCGAAATGACACAACACAGGACGTTTGAGGTTAATATTAAATTTCAGTGAACTCGGTACAGTGTAATTGGGTAAATGGAAAACTATTTTATAATAAATCGTTAAAATAATTTAAAAATAGTTCTAGTACTATCAAACCCATAAATAAGCTGTCTGAGTCACCATCAGGATGAAGGGAAAGAGCATGTCTTTTCAGAATAGCCATCTGAAGATAATCACATATGCTATAAAAATCTTAATGGCTGTATTAAAACACATATACTTAGATATTAGCACAAGACATAAAAGATGACATTTAACCTTTAAAGAATAAATACATTCAGCACCATTATCCTTCAGTTGCTGAAACAAACCCACGCTATTTCTCATTTTACAGCTCCTATAGAATCATAGAATGGTTTGGGTTGGAAGGGACCCCTAGAGGTCACCCAGCCCAACCCCTCCTGCAGGGAGCAGGGACACAGAATCACAAGGGTTGGAACGGACCTCAGGAGATCATCTAGTCCAACCCCAATGCTAAACCAGGTTCTCCTAGAGCATGTTACATAGGACTTCATCCAGGCGGGCTTTGAATATCTCCAGAGAAGGAGACTCCACAACCCCCCTGGGCAGCCTGGGCCAGGGCTCAGTCACCCTCAGAGTAAAGAAGTTTTTCCTCATATTCAACTGGAACCTCTTGTGTTTCAGTTTGTGTCCATTGCCCCTTGTCCT
>BOSO01013026.1:0-21495 GCA_018403395.1 Gorsachius goisagi
TCTTTTTCTTTTTCTTTTTCCCTTTTCCTTTTCCTTTTTCCCTTTTCCTTTTCCTTTTTCCTTTCCTTTTTCCTTTTCCTTTTCCTTTTCCTTTTCCTTTTCCTTTTCCTTTTCCTTTTCCTTTTCCTTTTCCTTTTCCTTTTTCCCTTTTCCTTTTTCCTTTTCCTTTTCCTTTTTCCTTTTCCTTTTTCCCTTTTCCTTTTCCTTTTTCCCTTTTCCTTTTCCTTTTCCTTTTTCCCTTTTCCTTTTCCTTTTCCTTTTTCCCTTTTCCTTTTTCCCTTTTCCTTTTCCTTTTCCTTTTCCTTTTCCTTTTCCTTTTCCTTTTCCTTTTCCTTTTCCTTTTCCTTATTTCAATCATTAAACTGTTCTTAACCCATGTGTTTTCTTACTTTTGCCCTCCTGATTCTCTCCCCCATCCCACTGCGGCAGGGGGAGGGTGACCAAGCAGCTGGGTGGGGCTTGGCTGCTGACTGGGGTTAAACCACGGCAATAAGTTCCTCTAAGAAACCTTATTTAAGCACGCAAAACTTGAAATTTAAACTTCAGACATACTTAACATGCAATGTATCTTTGGCAGGATTCAAGCCCAGAAGAGAGGGAAGAGCAAAACCATCAGATGGAGAAGGATGCAGCTGATGGGGTTGCTCGGTGAAGGAGCCTCTTTAACCTCTGTGGCTGCTTTGTGCTCTCTACTTTTACTTTCATTGGGATTATAATGTCAAAGTGACTAAAATACTTAAAGTAGAGACAGTTATGCTTAAAGGAAATGACATGGTTAAGGATTTCCCTGCTTGAGGAGAAAATAATGGAGCTTAGTTACCTTAGGCACAAGCTAGATGGTGCTAGAGCATATGAGGAAGGTGGTGTTCACCGAAGAGCTGTGTGAAATAAAAATAAGATGGTCAAAAGAAACTATAATAAGGGACACTTCAGTGTCAGAGGCTTTTCAACACCAGGTTTTGCCTGTTACTTTTGTTCTGATTGTGTAAAAATAGTTTCTACTTCCCTGATCCTCTCAAAAAGCCCTGTCAAATATATTAACTTACCAAAACCTCTCGTTGATATGCTTATATTGAACGGATTAATACAGACGATCCTGCTCTGTGACTTGAAGTAAGGTCAGTTTTGTCTCTCCCCATGGCATCCCTGTTTGCATTGCATCGGGCGAGCAGTCAGACCTTCCCTGATGCCAAAGGGCAGCACCACTCAGGGGGGAGCTTACAGACAGAGACCTGCATTGATGGAGTAAGCGTTCAGAAGCATTTGTGGGACCAAAGGGCACAACTACCTTTGAAAAATCAGTGAGAGCTGTACTTTGGAGTTCCCTATGCTCAGAGCTTCCCCCAGCATCCTTTCGTTGGTATTTGCCCTGCTCAGACTAAGGGAAAAAAGCACCCTTGGTTGTGAGTGCTTTAAATGATTAAGTGTTTGGGGGAATTTTGGCTTGCTTAAAAAGGAATTAGTTTGACCTAAGGAATTTTACTCTTTCAGCTTTAACTCCAGTCAAAAATTTGTGACCATAAATGTAGTCGGAGGATCTAATCCCTCTGGGGCCTGGCCAGCTGCAGATCCTGTGCTGCTGCTGTGCATTTGGATGGGAACTTCAGGGGAACGCACCCCCCTCGACAGAGGCCAGAGTGCTGTTGGGTGGAAGTGTGCATCTGCTTCAGAGGAGGGAGGAAGAGGAGATGGACCACACAAGTTAAACAATTATTTTTTTTTTTTAAAAAAAATTCGTACAGATTTTGAAGTACACTTGTAAAAGCATGGCCTATGAAGACTTAAGGTGCATATAACTTTATCCATGTAAGCAGCCCCACTGCAAGCAAAGAGGCTGATCATTTAGGAAAAAGTCCCACATGTGCTTTAGTCTGTGCACTTAACACCTTTGTCTGAACTTGTACAACTTTATCAGCATGCGGCAGATATGGTAATGCCCCTACACTGAAATGTGATGGGTTGGATACGGCAATGGATGGTGAGTCAGGAACCATATCTTCTGTTTCTGGCTCTTCCCTTGACGTGCTCCATGATCTTCTGCAGGGCTTAATTTTTATTTCTCTTCGCTTACAAATGATATAAAAATGTTTTCCTTGCCGCGTAAAGCACCTTGCTCTTTAGAAATGGATAGCACTGTGACACATATGTATTACTGAGCGTAACAAAAGGAGTAAAACTGGAAAAGCCGAACACGTTCAATGCATTTAAATAAGCCTGGAGGTTAATAATTTAATTGGCAGAGTGCCCTAGATTTCTGGCTGATGGGCCTGTTTGCAGGAGCTCCTGCTGCCTCTGACATACTGGCCTGCTGCTGTTCACAGTTGTACATCTGGTGATCTGAGCTGCACCGCTCCATCTCTTGCAACCCCAGTTGGAGCCAGGGTGACACCGAAGTACTCAGCCAAAGATCCGTGCTTTTGTCTGAGGCTTGAGGATGTGCTGGAAGTGGCCCTTTTTGCAGTGTGCAGTGTGGTTCAGCGGGCAGAGCCGAAAGCTGCTGTGATGAGCGGGAAAATGGTGCTTGCACCGGTGCTGGTCTGCGAGGTGTACATGTGGGAATATAGGTCAGTGAAACATCCAGAGGGCTTGCGCAGCTGCAAAGGGCACAGGGTGCAGATGGCAGGCTTGAGCTAGCCAAGCTGCTCCTCAGCAGCCTGGTGTGTGCCTGGGGAATGGATTGTCAACACACACCTCGCGAGCCTGGTCCTCAGGAGTGGCTACGGTGCTTTGGTCCAGAGCTGCTCTCAGGCTGGCATGGCTATTTTGGCTCTGGAGTGAGTTACCTGCAGCACAGGGCTGTGGAGCACGTGGCGAAGGGTCCGGAGCATAAGTCTTATGAAGAATGGCTGAGGGAACTGGGGTTGTTTAGTCTGGAGAAGAGGAGGCTGAGGGGAGACCTTATCGCCCTCTACAACTGCCTGACAGGAGGCTGTAGCCAGGTGGGGGTCGGTCTCTTCTCCCAGGTAACGGGTGATAGGACAAGGAGAAATGGCCTCAAGTTGCGCCAGGGAAGGTTTAGATTGGATATTAGGAAAAATTTCTTCACTATAAGGTTTGTAAAGCATTGGAAGGGGCTGCCCAGAGACATGATCAAGTCCCCATCCCTGGAGGTACTTAAGAGACGGGCAGACGAGGTGCTTAGGGACATGGATTAGTGGTGGGATGGCAGGGTTAGGTGAACAGTTGGACTTGGTGATCTTAAAGGTCTTTTCCAACATAAATGATTCTGTGATTCTATGATTCTATGACTACCTGGGACCTGTGGCTCCCCTGGGAGTCCTGGCAAGACTACGTGCCCCATTCTCAGAGTTGCACTGGGCTTGGTCATTGCGAATATGAGCAAGGTGAGGCTTGGAGGCTGGAGCAGGTCTTGTCTGTGCTTTCCAGCTGTATCAACTGATCTAACAGACATGGGTTTGGACCCACAAGCCTTTTTTCAGGCCTGAAACAGTAGCAGCCAGTTTTGCTCTTAAGTAATCTAAAACTGTGCAGGTTCACTTGCATCAGCTGATGGAATACTTTTAGCTTCGTACTATGAGGTGTCCCCAGTTTCTTGGTCCCTTCCTTCTTGGGTCCATGTACAGCATCTTGTAAAATTTCTTCATTCTTTGCTGCTTTTGCTGCTTGTATTTATTTGACTGCCATCATAATCCCAGTCTGCTTTTAAGGTCTTGGGAGAATTAAAAGTCTCAGTCTTTTTTTTTTTAAATTTCATGAATTTTGTCACAGACTTGCTAGGGAATTTCTGTTCAACCAACAGAGGCTACTGAAAGGTCCTACTGAAATATCAAGTCATGAGAAGTTTTGCCCCTGTTTGGCTGAGTTTGGAAGGCACATGCAGCTCAGCTGGGACTCTGGCTGTCTTTTAAGAGTGTTGGAGGTTTTTGGGTTGAACCAAGCGCTGTGACAATCAGCTGGGGACAGTGCCTTGGTAGAGGAAGCCTTTCATATCCTTCTTTCTAATATTTACTGTTTTATCTGTTATTCTGTCACAGACATGCTGCAGGGTCCTGACTGGGAATTCTCATTAACAAAGAAATGAGATCTCTCTGCATCCCACAGCAAGAACACGTCAAGCTGCTGTCTACCATTTTCTTCATGGTCCTCTCCTGAGACCAACAAGAAACACCCAATTCCCAAACTTCCAGTGAACACTTTATTGCCCTTGATTCTCTCTACCAGCTGACTTGCCCTTAAGATTTTCCTGCAGGGAAGGACAAGAGGCTTTCTTGTGAATAATAATAAAAAAATAAATATGGCTTAAGACTTCATGAGACATTTACTGCCAACATGAAGACTGCCAAAGCTTATTGTGCTGTTACTGAAGAAAACATATTTTTCAGAGGAGTTTCTTTGATTAGCTCTAATCTCCTAGACAAGAGGGCCCATCCAGAGTTCCCAAGCACCCCCTTCCCTAACTCAATAATGGAAATTTTCAGCAATCAATTTCCCAACCCATAACCAGCTATTATTTTCTTTGGATCCTTCACACATTCGTTTTCACCAAATTGATGAGCTTACTGCTCTTATATTGACTTCAGTTTCTCTCAATAAAGGAAAGAAAGAGCAAGGCATTAAAAATCAGCCCTCCACCCCATATGTTGAGAAGGTATGGTGGCATTGACAAGAGGCTGGGTGATTCATAATAATATTTTAACTGGACCACAGTGAAAGCTTCCACTAGTCTTTGGTCTGTTCATGAATATTGCACGAAAGCATCCATATTTCTCAAAATCAGTCTGTAAGCTGGCAATAATTTCTGGTTTTGCAGTAGAAGAGTGGAGGTTGAGAAAAAAATGCACAAGTTTGGAGGAAGACAGGATTGTCTTCCTGCCACTTAGTTTAATGTGTTTGATGTGTTCTGCTATGACCTGCTTGGAAATCAACCCAGGATGTTACGACAGATGTCTGACTAGTCATTCGGCTCGGTACTGAAGACCCAAGCAGTGCTGAGCTTGAAGTCAGCTGGTGGTAGCTCTTGACCCAAGTTCAGCAATCGCACCCCAGGGCTCATTGAGCATGCGGCGATTGTTGGGCAACGTTGTCCAAGCAGATATTCAGCCGCCAAACTTGCCTTACTCTGTTGTTCTGTCCCCTGCGAAAACATGGAAAACGTACTACGCTGGGTCTTCCTGGAGGAGAAATTGAGGCTGTGGGGAGAAGAGCTGGCTGACTGTGGCAGCCAGATGTTTCTACTTGGAATTCAATGTGTCCCCCTGTCCATCTCAGTGTGAAACTGCAAAGCTGGGTTCACTGGCAGCCCTTCTGAGTTTGCTGCCTGGTCTGGTTTGTGGGATGAGCTCTGTAAAACCTATTCCATATGTTTATTTTACCAGAAGTCCTATTGGGTTTTGATACTACAACTGAGCCTGTCCATGGATACTTGATCCCTGTCAGGATAAGAAAAAGATTTGCTCTACAAGGAATTTTAAGTCAAATGTCAGTTCTGCCTCAGCCTGGATTATATATGTGCTGACAAAAATTAATTTGGTGTTTTATTCCTGCCGTGAACAGTACAAGATTCTCCTTTGGGGATCCTAAGATTGTTCTTACCTGGTAATTGAATCTTAATCATGTTTTTGCCAAAAGCACTACATTTGGCTCCCAAGGGGGGAGATCTCTCAGTGTCTCTCTGTCCCTCCTCCTCCTCCCAGTTGCGTTTGCCCTGTCAGCCGTTTAATCCCCAACTCCGCAAACCGATACCTAGATCTGCCGTGCATGAAAATCCCTACTCCCCATCCTGCCAGGAGTAATTTTGTTTTGTTCCCCTGGCATGTGGAGGAGGTTTTCCTCCCCGTGGCTTGCACGCTTTCTCTGCTGGGAGCCAGGGATGTGCAGTGCGGCTGGCGCGGGGCCATCACGGGCCGTACCAGCCCGCTGCCAAGCAGGGACACGCGGCTGAGATCAAAGGGCTCTGGGCAGGAGGCCCCAGAGAGCTCCCGCTTCTCATCCATCCCGAGGGGTTTGCTGGCAGGGTAACCTTGGGTAACTGGCTTCTGTCCTCGTAACAGCCAGCCTGGAAGACTGTATGTGTGTGAGAGAGCAGGGAAACCCGCTAGGCTTAGAAAAAGGTAATATAGTGTGCAGTTGTTTTATATGTATTTGTATATATATAAAATATTTAATGAGCATCAATGATTGTAGATGTTCGTCCCGTTGTGAAATCAATCCCTTATGTGTCCTGTCCAGGATTCTGACATGTTTATCTTGTCAGGAGTTGAGTCCTTTCTCTGTTCTCCCCAAACCCAAATCCTTTAGTGTTATTCCAGAAGAAAATGCATGGCTCTTGTGTATTCACCCTTTTGGTGCTGGTGTGCCATATCACTATTATTATTTCGTTTCTAGAAATGCTCATAAAAGCTATATACTTTTCCAGGAAGGTGGATAGCTGTCTCACTGGCTTTCAACACCATCAGCATCATCAAAACAATGATGTGCGGTACTGGCAGTTTTGGGATGCCTTTCTTGGTACAAAAAGATGGTCTTCAAAAGCATCAATTCATTAAGCTCTACAAAACCTTTTGTACAAGTAGTTAAGTTTATAGATGAATTAACTACCATGAAAAAACCAAACAACAGCACAAGTAACAAAAGCTGATCACCTTTCCTATCTCTTGCTCAGACTGCTACATATACCTGTCCCAATCACAGGTCTTTAAGCATGGATTCACTTTTAGCTAAGGACAAACTATGACAGCACAGTATATTGGAATGGAGTTTTCTTTTCTTTTTTGTCTTCATTCTGGAACTGTATTCTGTGCTATAGGGCTTTCCAAATTAATATACAAATCTCTTTCTTCTCCAGCCAAGAGCCAAACATGTATTATATGTATGTATGAATGCTTGTTTTTGTAAGAACTCATTATTTTTACCTTTTTAAATGCACATTAATGTTTCTAGATATGAAATGTTTAGCACTTGTAGGGCTGAAAAATGTGGTGATACTACTTTAGCTTTATCAGAGCTTTGACCTTTGCATGACTCAAGGACTTATTCTGCTATGAAAATTATATGCATATCTTTGAAGAAACCTTTTATTTTTCCTTTCTTTTTTGTTTTCTTTTGCAGACATAATCTACGGGGTGGTAATCAAAATTAAGCTTTGGTAGAGTTTTTCCAGGAAGAATATTAGGATGCTTTCCCATTCTGGTTCTGGTTGCCACAAACATGTGCACTGCAGATGCCAGAAGGACCTTTGGGAGACTCAAACACTGTCATGCAGGAGCTACTGATAGTGACAACTGCATGTGACAGTGAGAAGGCATTCACTAATTCCTTTTGTCCTTCTGACATGATTTGGTGAAAACAGACTGAAATGGTGATTTCCCGTGCTCAAACTAGTGTCCAGTGTGAAGGAAAAGAGGTTTTTCCTGAGCCAAATTGTCTGTAGCATGTGCCAGTGTTCAGAGTCATGACCCCATCGCCAGATCATTTCAGTATGATGCGTGTTGCAAGGAGAAGCTTCTGTCACCCATTCTGAAAGATCAAAGGCCTCCAAGATGTGCATATGTTTCACAGTCAGCGGTAATTGATTTTATGTTAAGCTTCACTATGAGATTGGTTTTGGATTTTGTCCATCTGAAGTAACAGCAGTTAAGATTTACCTAGCTTATAGTGTTAAGAATTGTGTTAGAAGTAATTTGCCTCATGACTAATATCTGAACTGTTTCCTTCAGCCACTCTTCTTGAGCAAGTCCACTGAAAGTGGAGATGCTGCCTTCAATCTCCCAGTGATAGGATCCATACCCTATTCTCTAGCTTGGCTAAACCTCTCTGTGCTATGCAGGGCATTCAACTTCTTTGTGTGCCTTTAAAAATGGAAGTAACTTGAAAATGTTGGGAATTCCCTAACTGTTTGGTGTTCACTCTGGATATCCGAGTGGCCTGCTCTCTTCCTCTCCCACCCACAGACCATCAGAGCCTTCTTCAGTCCTCCTCCTCTCACGTCTCCTTGGCGTCCTCCAGCTCCCCAGAGCTATCTCCAGTATGCCCCTCCCAGTACCTTGCTGGGCCACAGCAGAAACCAGGTAAGCTGAAGCTAGTGTGACTCAATTCATATGCTCCCATTTTGTGGCCTCCAGCTTGCGCTTGGGTCAGCTGCTTCCCTTGCTTT
The DNA here is from genome assembly GCA_018403395.1 of Gorsachius goisagi. Taxonomy (NCBI): domain Eukaryota; kingdom Metazoa; phylum Chordata; class Aves; order Pelecaniformes; family Ardeidae; genus Gorsachius; species Gorsachius goisagi. The sequence goes on from BOSO01013026.1 coordinate 8,114, forward strand.
GACCGTGTAGCACTGCTGGTCCTCCCATGTTTATGCCCTTGCTTTCATTTGAATGAATAAGCCCCAAGTGCTTGTAGGAATGGAGCCCGGGGCTGATCTGCACATGGTTCAGCTGGAGAATCAGTGTCATTTAAGAAAGTATGGTCGTTTTTCTGGTGGTTGAAGAGAGAGAAGTTGAAGGGTGGTTGCTAAGATCCCGACTGGTCAATGCCAATACCCTGGCGAACATATTGGTGGCACAGCATAACTACATCCTTAGAGGCATCCCTTTGAGTCCAGTGTGAATGTGTAAAGATGAAGCCAGGACTCAGTTTACCAGTAAGTCTGGTTCCAGAAATCCAGCTGAAGATTTTTTTTGGTGGTGGCTGGGAGTTGGATTCAAGCGTTACCAGATCTTGAAACCATAGAAGGCACTTAGCCTTGCGGGTGCCTCCTGTGCACTTACGAAAGGTGGGCTCCTCCAGCTGAAGGGTTTGGAGGGATAACAGGAGTATAGGAGCTCCTGGAGAGGAGCATCGGTGGTAAAGGGGTGGCTTTTTCTGTAGCACCACAACCAGTTGCTGTAGGTGGAGGAAAGATTCTTGTCTTGGTTCTGTGGAAAGACACCTGCCTACCCCTGACATGAGCACAACAGAAAGCTATCTGCCTGCTTGTGGACTGTTTCCATGGGCTCTAGTTTTTATCTGTATTGTACCTACGTGAGGATGAGGAGAAGGAAAAGTCAAGGATCTCCATGCTGATTACGTTTTGTCAGTGGGTTGCTCCAGTGAGAGAACATTACTGATGCGATGGAGGGGTGGGAGTTACCTGCCCGTGGCTGGTTTCCTGCCTCTTAGGATAAATCTACAGCTTGTATATTTTTTTTCGGCAGCCTTCATCATGCTGACATTGATGTCAGTCTGCACTGACTTGTTTTCTCACAGCTAACACAAACAGCACTTGATGTGCATATTGTCATTTTCACAGCCCATATGGTCTTCTCAGGTTCCTCAGGTGCTTGGCAGAAAGGGGTTATTCATCGGCAGCTTAATTTACGGCTCCTTGGGGAGTCAGGGATGCTCCTCAAGGAGAGCGAGCAGCTAATCCCAAGCCTAGCACTAGCCTCTGTCTAGGATGGTCTGATAATTGGCAATGTGGACCATGGGAATAATTTAAGAAAAAAATGAACCACTCTCAGAAGGCAACGATTCCTGAACTTTCTGTATCGTATGTCAAACACCTGCATGCCTGCGAGAGATCCCAGCTGGATCTTCTACAGTAGCTGGGGCCGTAGACTTTTACTCCCTTAAAGACGAAGTTGGAGCTGGTTGTCCAGAGGAAAGGGCAATGAAGTGCAAAAGCTTCAAAGGCTTCAGCTGCTGTTTCCTTCTGCCTGGGGTCAACCCCCTTAAAAGTGAGACTGTCTGGATAAACGAGCCTAGGAGGCGCGGGAGTTTCTGCCAGAACAGAGAGGCTGGGTAATCAGTCACATTAATTTGGGCTAAGCCAAGCATGAATGAGGCCTTTACCATTCATTCAATGTTAATCATATTGTTAGCTAGAATAACAAAACCAACTCTGTAGAAATCCAGTCTAATTTCCTTTTGTTGTAAAGTTAATCCAACCATGTTGTTATTGCATAGAAGTTCTGTCTTCCTAAAAGATCTTTGACATTGGCTTAACATCTCTTTCATAAGCTTAATTCTCCTGATTGAATACTGTTTTGGTATTTAGCAGAGATAACCACTCCATATATTTTGTGAAAATAAACTTGTAATCATCTGTATACCCTTGCACAGGGAGACTACCAAACATGCATCCAGGCAGAGTATGATAACTCTGAAATAATAAGGAAGAATCAGGTGAGAAATAATAATATAAACAGTGACCTAGACATCATCCTGAAGGTAAAATCACAGGAGAAATATTAAGGTGTATCTTCCCCGAGGGACGAGACAGACAGGTATGTGTTTATACACATTTTGTGGGTGAGAGAAAGCAAGTCTTGGAAAGGATGTCTTAATCACTGTTACTTAAGGTGTATTTCAGCTCAGTAAAGAATTAGATCATATGTATTACCGAAACCTTGGCTAATGATGGTTCTTCCTTAATATGTCCTTAAAATACAGAACCGCACTGAAGAAAAGGTTTAGGTCAGTTAATCCAAACCTATCACAGTCTCAACCTCTGATGCTGAGATAATCAAATGAGTTGAAAAATACAATTAAATCCTATTTTCAGGTCTGGCTTTTGAGCATGTCTTGTACCCTCCACTTAAGATATTGCCTCCAGGTACCCTTACATACTTTATACACAAAAGCATGAAAATATGTATACGCAGACACACAGTAAAGTTGCTGGCAGCCAATGTATTGAACTCTCAGCCAACCATACTTGTGTGGTGCTTGTCCTTAGTGAACCTTCCTCTGGTATTTCTTTTGTGTTTCAAGCTCATGTAACGTTGAGTTTTCATCGCAAAATCCATGGGGTTGCATTCGGTTGGTTGCCTGGTTCAGTGTGCAGAATGGTGTGGGTTTTCCTTTACATCCAAAGCCTCGGTGTAACCATCTTCTCCGATACTGCCTGCATCTACCTTGACGTGCTTAAGCAGATGTAAGAGCGTGCTACCTTGGGAGGGCTGGGTCTGCCCTTTCCACCCCGGTGCTCCCATCTCCTGCCTGTGTTGGTGTCAGTAGCTGTGCTACTGTGCCACTGTGCGGTACATTGGGTTCGGGTTGAGGAACACACTGAAACCTAATACAGCAAATGAATAAGCCGAGGTTAATGCCTGGTCAGACCGCATGGCAGCAGTATTGCCAGCCTGACCCAAAAGTGGCTGTGGGAACATGTAGCCGGGGACCAGCTCATGCCTTTCAGCCACAACATGGTCTTGCACTGACTTAAGTTCCTTAGCCCACGTGACTGAATTTATAGACAAAAGGGAAAATTTAGTAGAAGTTTTTAATTCTTCCTTTAAAGATAAAACCCACTGTGTAAGCCCAGGAAGCAAATAAAAAGAATAAACCCTTCATTTTTAGAATTCCTTTCTCTCAAAGCTGGTTGCATGACCTTTTGACAAGCTGACCTGGAATGTCCAAGGTCCTAGGCTCAGTAGCTTTATGGATGAAACCCCCTGTTGGAGTTATCTTCCAGTTAAGTGGCAGATCAGAGTAGTGATTTTCATTTTCATGTTTGCAGCTGCTCTTTCAGTCCTGATAATTCTCTTAATTCAGTGCACTTCAGCAGAGGTCCTAGCAGTACTCTTGTCTCTGCATGCTTTGTGACCAACCATGAGACAGAGCCAAGGCTTTTGCACCTCCTAAGACATAGACTCCCCTCCTAATCAGGGACTCCGTTCTACAGTTTGGACATTGTTCTGGCAAGAGAGGAAGCAATTCACCTTTTGACTTTATCTTCTTGCAGACAGCAGGACCAGATCACCCCCAAATTCAAAGACTTGGGTCTCTGTCAAAACCTGCTGGTGCCTGAAAGTGCCACGGGACTTTCATGCAGTGTGGCATGCCGAGCATGAAGCTCTTCTCCCCAGCCCCTCCAAACACACATTGTGTGTTGCTCCAGACATTGCTGGCTGTAAGAGCGTAAAATGTCCATGCAATGCTCAGCATCACTAGCACAATTCCTTTTCCTGTTAACTAACCAAAGCCAGAGAAGGTTAGAAAATATGCTGTAAGCACACCTCTCCAGCTGCCGTACTGCAATATCACAGACAGGAGTGCTTCCAAATCTTCCTTATTTTAGTGAATTTCTGGGCATGAGTGAGGTGCCAGGTCTGCTCTGAAAGGAGGTGTCTTTTTTCTCCTAGGCAGAAAGTGGCACCAAGAAGAACACCCCAAATTCCAGCACCTTTGAAAGCTGGGGAAATTGGGCTACATTTTAGCTCATGGCAACCCTGAAGACTCATTGCCTGGAGATTCTGGTTGTTGCCAGCATAAAGTGGTTGTCTCTCTGCCTGCAGGTACCTAGGTGGGGTTATATGGGGCCATAAATCGCTGCTGGGGAAGCGCTTTCCTTGGGCTTTGTTCTTTCTTGGCTTCGTGTGTCAGAAAATAATTAACAAACATCTGTGAAGGATTCTCTGTAATGGGTTGTCGTCACGGTTTTATGGATATAGGAACTGCCTTCCAGGACAACCCCCAGTCCACACCTAGGTCAGTGTCCTATGTTTTATACTGGCCAATGTCGCTGGGAAAAATGCCCATAACCTCTATAATAACACCTTGCCCATGCATTCCCCTTGACCTTATGTGTCATGCCTGAGTACCAATAAAGCTTTTATCTTTTTCTCCAGTGTGTTGAGGAAAATGAGAACATTTTTGCAGGCCTGTATTTTAAGGAAAGTGTCCTGAGGTCTCTCTAATGCTCCCAAGTTTTCTGTGAGCTACAGAAATATGACATATTTATAAACATGGTTCAGTTGTAATGCTAATCGACTACCAGCAATTTGTTGGGAAAGACTTTCAGTCCTACAGTGCTTTTTAAAGATGTTGTCCCACGTACATCTGTTACTTATTGGTTGGTACGTGGTCCTCAGTACTCCCAGTGCCCTTCATGTGTGGGTGAGGGGCAGTTTCTGACTGAGTGGGCAGAAGGTGTGTGCATCCTCATCCTCAGGTGCACCTGGTGGGACTGCAACCCCAGCTGCTGTGAAAGGGTAAGCCGTGAGGTGTGCCTTGCAGGGGGTCTCCAGTCCAGCATCTCAGCCCTGACACCACACCCGCCCCCAACTTCAAATTGTCCATCAGCTGCTTTGCAGACAAACGTAAGTATGAGGTCAGATATCCCAGATCTTGTGTGCTGGGATTATGCCTGAAGTGCTGCATCTTTTGTTATCCTTAGCTGGCATCATGTTTGCCTGCTTGTGTTGCAGAGATTATTTTTTTTAATTTTCTATTTTAAAGTCCTGTAAGTGAGATAGTTTTAGCTGCCATACCCTTGGCATGGTCGTGACTTCTTATTCCTCCTCTCCTGTGGGACTTTAGGTTTCTTTTTTTTTTTCTTTTTCCGTTTTAAAGATAGAATCTGGTGGCTGGGGTTGTTTGGTTTTGCTCCTCAGTGCACAGAGTAAGATGTCCTATTGGAAATTAATTTTCTGCAGCAGCAGTTGGGGGAGCATTATTCACTTCTGGAGAGACCGTGGCCAAGTGAAGGCCAGCACAGGTGACCAACATCTCCTCACACCATCCTGCAGCAGTTTCATGAGACAGTGGTGCGCTCCTTTGTCCCTCAGGACAAATCCAACCTCTTCTGACTCATTCTCATTTTACAAGAAGTTGGGGACAGAGACTGTCTCAAGAAATTTTGTTATGAAAATATAGTTAGGGCTTTGGCTTTTTTATTTAACAAGTTTGTTAACAGATGGAACTGGATGTCCAAAGTTCTTTTCGTTTTGATTGAACGGGGCAATGGTATAAGGTTAATTAAGTGCCAATTGATTTTTGCAAACAATATTGGACAATAAGGATTATGAAACAAAATCAGTTGCAAAGTTATCAGTCTTCAAATGTTTTTAATCAAGTTGCTTTTAGTTAATCTACAGTGTTGCATTGTATTCAAACACGTATTGCAATTGCTAAATTCTAATTAAATAATGATTGATTGCTTAAAATAGAAGCGGGGAAAACAATCTGCTCTGATAACATCTTACTCGAAGCATATATTTCTGCTGCCCTCCCTGCTTCCCTGCCAGCACTGGCCCCGTCTGATATCAGTAATATTTTCTGTTGGGAGAAAGACCGCTTCTCACTGAGATGTAATTAAGCAGTAAATTGGTGTTGGGCACGCAAATGATGAAAACTCTGGAGTGCTTTACTGGTGTGGGCAGTGAAAGCTGCTCCTGGCTGGCAGCTGAGGTTGCCCGCAGCTCCACCAGCCCTGCCTGGGGTGGATGTTCAGGGCACGAGCGCAAGATGGGGTCCACTCTTGTGCCCACCCTGCTGGGGCACCCTGCTTTCCTCCCAGGGCTGTGATGAGGACGTGCTTCGGTGCTGAGGAGCGTGGCAAACCCGGGGCTGACTTGGTGCAGATGGAGAAACAGTGGAAGCTGGTGCTGTTTCCTGCTGGTCCTTGGTATGTGTCTTTTGATGTGGCTTTCTTAGCCACAGTTAACAGTTAACTTTTAGGTTTTCTTCTCATTGGTCTAATACGAGAAGAATATGAAAGATGTACAGTGTCTGACACATTATAGACAGGAATAGAGAAATGAGCTATATCAGTACGGAAGGTATCAGGTGATACAGGGGTGCCCAGCAGCAGGATTTTGGAGAGGCAGAGCATGAGAAGACAGCGAACGGACCTTCCTGTGGATGGGTTAGGGGCAAAGGTTGCTGCCACTCTACGTTTTCACCCATAGCTGTTACAATCATGGGACATGGGGTCATGGATGTTACTCTGCGTGTTATTCAACCACCAGTTAAGGGAAGCCCTTGCAAAAGCTGATATTGCAGAAGTGCTTTGCTGCTCCCTATTTTGGCAGAGAGATCAGGGATGAGCAACGGAAGGATTTTTTCATGCTCTGAAAGCCACAGCCTTTCCAGATAGACATGGAAACACAGAGATGAGCCAGTTTGCAGGAGCTGATGCCGCACTTGTGTCTCCGTAAGACGCCTCTGAGTAGAGAAGTACAGCTTCCAGCGCTGTCGGTTTAGCACTTTGCCTACTTCAAACACAATGACAGGTGTTGTTTTGAATTAGTGGCAAAGTAGTCATCATCAAAATTGCACTTACAGCATGACAAGCTTTAGCGTTTACCAAGAGTTATGCATCTTCAGTATGTTTATCGGTATCTAATCTGCAAGGTTGGATCCCCTCAGCAGAGAAGTTGGCATTGAGCTGCTTTCTGGATTCTCTCAAGCACCATAAAACACAATTAGCTTTACTCAAGTCCTCGGCAGATAAACTAGAAAATTAATTACTCTCAGATATTATCCTTTAAGAAGCTTTTTAAGAGAGAAGAAAACAATTTGTAAGCTGTGCAAAGAAGGATAATTGTCTCTAGTGGGGTGAGAGTAACTTACAGTCTTGTAAAAGCACTGAGATAGCTCCTGTAACCTAAAAATCCCAGTGAAGACAATTTTTCTCATTCTACCAGAGTTACTTGAGGCCAAGCCTATATGTTGTTTAGCTGAGCTTTGCCTGAGCGGCATTGAGGTAAAAACCATATTGATCAGGGTGTTGTTTCCATCAGGTTCTGTACTCAGCCAAGCCAGGCAGGATTTGCTTTCCCTATGAGGACGCTCCTTCGCCTCGCTGAGGCTGTGTCACCCAAAGTCAAAACTTCAAGGCTTGAAGCAAGTCCAATCTCTACCCCTCAGTGGTCGCTGCATCCCAGCTCTCCCAAGGGGAAGGGCTCCTCAGGATGCAGCTGTGTCCTTTCCATCAGCTCGGAGGGAAGGATCTCCGTGGGATAGAGTAGCTCTCATGCCTCAAACATCTTGTGGGAATACCTTGGCTCAAATAAAGGAGGTAGACAGTAAGCAAGGCAAACTTTCTTGTGACCTTTTTCTCCTAATCAAGAGGGAAAGAAAATAAGTGGTTTTGAAACTGTCGGTGTTCAGCAGACCAGCACTTCCACCTTCTCTAGGTGAGCCATGGAGTTATTTGCTCGATGTATTAACTGTATGAAGAAGGGATGGAAAAAAACGTAGATGCATAGTTTGCAAATGACTTCAAATATTTAAGTTAGGAAAGAAAACAAGAAAGTATGCAAATGTACAATTTATTATTCATTGGCAGTAGCTATTTCCCCTTAGAGCAGGCAAATTGGGAAGAGCAATTAGCTAACGGCCTTGTGTTTTGGTGTGTGTGAGGGGGAGGGAGCACAACCCATTTGGGTTAGAGCATGTGGTGGAGGCAAAAAGTACATCTGCCCTTCCAGTATGATGAATGAGAGCAAGCCCTGAGCACTTGCCGATCCTGCTGATAGAAAAAATTCACAGCGGCTTTGTGCCTCGGGGTGGCCTGGCCCTCGCTGGGGGACAGGACCCAGCCTGGCACAGCACCAAGCAGCTGTGTCCCTGCCGAGGTGATGAGGTCTGGGATCAGTGCTTGCACTGGTGAGCTGGCCAAGACCTTCACGAGCTGCTGACAGAAATGATTTGAACGATGGATTTACCCCAGGGGACGCTGGATTAATTTGCAGGCGGGATGGAGGGAAAAAGCTAGATGTGACTGTCGACAGATCACAGAGAACCTCTAGCCAATGTTCTTAGTGATTTAAAAATAGCAACCCAAGTGACAGATCATGTAAGGGACAGAGTGGAAAAAAATTTACGTGGGATTATTATTTCTCCTTTCGAGGAATTTGCTGTCCGCCTTACCAGAAATGCAGCTCCTGTTCTGTTTGCCTGTTGTTTAGCAGAGCAGAGAGTGCTCTGAACCGGGCAATAAAAATTAATGAGAGCAGGAAAATATCTCCAGGAAATACAGTAGAAAAAAAACCCGTATTTTTTTCATCTACAGAGGAGATGAATGCAGAGACATGGTGGAAGGATGTACAGTAGCAAACAGTACAGAGAAAGCAAATTGGCCCAACTGAATTTTCTCCTAGAACTAGCATAAGAGGGGATTTTGCAAAATGAAGTCATTAAAATAAAATGAATGACTTAAAAGAAAGTGTTAGCAACCTTACTGAAAGGAACAAACCCAGAGTGTTTCAAAAGCTCTGCATATCCTAAATCATCCAATTATACAACCTTTGCGGTAATCGTATGACCAACACGGTATTACCATTTTACAAAACATCACATTGAAATACAGCTTTTTTTGTTATGAATACTGTTTTCAGTAAAAAGCAGGGTGGTTTTACAGTCATAATAATCTTAGTATTCAGCATCTCCTCTTCAAATATGTAATTGTGCATTTGTTCAATAGCTAGCTTGGGGTAAGGATGCTGCAGGTTATTTTGTCCTGACTTGTAAGTGAAAAGAAATAAAACATGGTACAGAGATTTTGTGGTGAGATGCAGGTGAAATCCAACACTCACATCAAAAGAAATAAAGGGGCTTTGTGTGAGGGGCCGTGGGGCACAGCACCGAGCTGCCCTGGCAATGCCGTGGGGCAAGGGTACAGCGCTCCTCTTTCTGTGGCCCATAAGCAGTGGATATTTCTTCTTGATACTCCCAGAAGAAATTTTTTTTAAGTCATAGGCAGGGACTAAGACTTGCTCCAGACCTGAGGAGAGCTTTACTTTGGCATCATCAGAAGAACAGCTCTCTTGGGTCTAATCAGAGGTGTCTCACCCCTTGTTCTTTGTCTCAGGCATTTTACAATGTGTCCCCTAGGGTATCGTGTGGTTTCCAGTGCCATTCAGCAAAGCCTGTCTCCAATTTTTGTGTTTTTTTCTAGATGACTGATGAATATGTGGGAAAGCACACAGTGAGGGACAGTTCCTACCTCCTGCTAAATGGGGAGGCCTGCAGTGTTGAGGCTCCCCGGGCTTCTGCCTCAACATACCCAGTGAGTTTTTTTGTGTAAAAGTAAGCAAACTTCATCCACTTTTTTCTGCTCAGTACCTTCATAAGTATTTCTCTAGAATTGCTCTGCTGGTCAACTAAAAAGTGTTTTTATTGTTATTGTCATAGTATTATGAGATGTCCCTCTGAGTTGTTGTTATGTGCTTTTCGGAGCAGAACTGAACCAACTACCATTTTAACATGGCTTCTTATCAGATTGAAATTGTACAGACTACAGAGATTATTTTTTTTTTCCTCTTTCTTTTAAAATTGGTTTCTGATCCACTGTTGTACATAAAACTGCTTACCTGGAACGCTCATTTTTGAAGTGCTGCATGTTCTACTATTTGCATGTTCTACTATTTCCATGTTTGTTTGTTTGGCTTTCTCCTGAAATATGGCACCTGTTTTTCCTAGCAATTAGTGCAACAGTTCATGCCAAAGCTAACAAATTAAAGGCTTGGCTTTAATTTCATCAGGTTACTAAAACAAAAGCTCATCTCTCTATTTCATTCATCTAATTGTAAGTAGTGTTGCCAAAAGTACTTGTCTAGTCCCTGCCCTATGCTCAAAGCCGAGAGAGAAGCACCGGCAGAAGGCTATTTAACCTCCGAATCTTAAACACTTAAGGAGACGAGCTGCCACTTGGAGATGCTCTCTTTCCCCTTTGACAGAGGAGGGAGCCTAGAGGATGAGTTTAGACTAATCTAGACTATGCCTAGGTAAAACAGGCTCCATCCCAGATTACCAATTCACTTAAATGCTTACAAAGATCTTTAGACCACAAAGTTGTGCAATATCTCACTGGCCAGAGAGTGGGCTGAGAACACTCTGAATAGTCCTGGTTTGGTACCTGGACTGTAACTTGAAATTTATTTTAGGAAAGAATCCCCTCATAACAATGTTAAACAAAAAGTGCTGCCTTATTTAAATAATACTAAGTAAGTGCCATGGTATTTAAATTGCATGAAAATGCCTCATTTTCATAAGCAATTGTTTCTTTATTTCCTGCCTTTATTCCTTTTATACATGGCATTTGTACAATGAACAAATTAAGAAGATTCAACAAATATTCTTAAATTGAAACTGAATTTAGCTATGAATAGAAATGATGAATCAAAAGGCTAAACCCCTGTTGCCTCAAGAGGTACCTTAAAATCCCTCCTGTAAAGCAATGATACATAGCATCTCTGGCTGGGACTCTACAGAAAGGGGGCTTTGTATGTTTTGATGGTTTGGGCATTTTCTTGTTCTTCTGCCTTGCCATCTGGTATCTGCTCTGGGCTTCCACCCACCTTCTCCTTTTTGGTGGAAAGACACAGAGATTCTAGCAACTCTGAAGTTTCATAACATGGGAAAGCCATTTCTGAGCCAGAGTTAATCTCAACTGCAGCGCCCTCAGAGGAATCAGTGAGGTGAAGTGAGCTTTTCTTTTTTTTTAATAAAAAGCATACTCATTTTATTAGCATTACTTTTTCTATCCAAATATTCAGAGACCACAGCAAGATACACACCAAAAGCCATTAGAAAGATGCTGGAAAGTTTTAATCCTTTCTCTGTTGTTTTTTTTTTTTTCTTTTTATTGCTGTTTAGTAGCTGCCTCAGGTCAGACCCTCCTTGGTTTTCTCCTCACTTGCAATCCTTAGCATATGGAATCCACAGCCATGGCTGGCCCCAGTGGGTCACAGCTGAACCTCTTCCCTCAAATAGCAATGCAAGGTTTACCAGATTTTTCTGCCAAGAAATGAGTTATCCACGGTTTGGTAACACATTACAGTATGAGAGTGCTGCCATTGCAAAAGGGACATAGGGTTTTCTCCCGAACTTTATATCTTAATTTCTTGGTTTTAGATATGTTCATCTGGAGTGCTTTTAATTAAAATATTAGTCAAAACATTCCTATTCCTTATTTGGGCTCAAAAAGCCCTGGTTGAGGGACTGCCCTGGCCAGTGGGCAGCAGGGACCTGTCCTCTCAGGCCTTTTTTTCTGTGATTCCTGAGGCTGCACAAGGCACTGCGTGCATCACTTAGGAACAGTATGAAGCTGCCTGCATCCTGATCTGCTTTAAATTGTTATGCTGTCTAGAGAAACATCATTCAGATCAAATATCTTTAAAAAAAAAAAAAATAATCCCATATGCCGCCAATTCCAAACAAAGCTGGAGTTTGCCTGGGATGTAATGACACCAGCCTGTTGTGCTCTTCCGCAACAGCCTGTAATTATTTCTCTCTTCATACTGTGCATACATCATTGAGGAGGCTGACACATAAATAAAAAGGCCGCATTAATTTCAAGCTACATTAGGAACACAGGAGTAAAAATATCTGAAGTCTGATAGACAGAAAAAAAAAAGGCAAAATTAGAAGAAATCTGACTGAGAGGTTTCCGGGGGAGTTATAGAGCAAGGAGGAAAAAAATTAAACCATCAGAAAGCAAAAAAGTTTGCTATTGCTGCAGGATTAGATACGGCATGTGGGCTCTGCAGGCTCCTGCAGGTCTTACACTTGATCATTGACAGGCTGGGCAAATGTAGCGGCGTGACCCCGGGGTCTTCATCTTGGCTTCTTCAAGGCCATGAGGAAAATGTCATCACGTGAAGCCCAGTGTGCTTTTTCTAAATCGCACTGTTCCTCCTGAAGGAGGACACGTATTGGGAAAATGGGTAGGTGGAGCTGACAGAAGCTGTCAGGGAGGCGCTGGGTGCTCCTGCTTTCCTTCTGCTCTTCTGGAGTCCGCAGTTCAACTTCAAAGGCTTTGGTGTGCCTGAGTACCAGCTATGTGTAACAGTGGGTTAAACTGGGACTGGAATGTCACACAACGCTTCGATTTGACGTGACAAATCAAGGCATCTTCCCATCGTCCCTGTTGCATGGTCAGTTCATCTCTCACAGCTAAACACATGTATCCTCCATGCACTCCCAGGAGATGCTGGTTTGGCTGCCAAAACAAGCTCTTTCAGGCTAAGGGACATCCTCTGTCATTTTTTATTTTTCTTCACAGCTGCTATGTATAACCAGGGAGGAAGTGGCCACATTTTTCAAACCGGCACGTAAGAAGTTAAGCTTTTAAATCCATAATTAGGTACGTAAATCTGAGCTATCTGGTTCCCAGAAAAGCTGAGTGTTTACATATTCTGCTGAAATCCCAAGGGTGACCGTTTCGGCTAACAGATAATGTGCACTATATAGAAAGTTTTTTTTTAAAAACAAACCAAATCAATTCTAATCTTAGATGTTCAGAAATCGAGGCCCTCGTTAGAAGAAAGGAGCGTGATGATGAGTAGTCCTCCCGGTGCACAGGAGCCTCCTTCCCAGAGGGCACGCTGTCGCCTGAGCCAGATGTGCTCGGCAATTGGTGTCACTGCTTGCTTTTCCCCTGATCTCACACATCAGATCTAACCTTTCTGGCGAGGAACCGACTAGTGACTCTTGCCAGCACCACCCTATTGGAAATTTTCCTCCAGCTCTCTGGCAGGGGCTTTTCCTAGAGACGAAGCCCAATGGTCCCTGTGCTCGAAAAGGAGCCCGTGCCTTGAGCCAGTAGCGGGGCCGGGGCTGGTGGCTGAGATGGGGGTCCCACAGAGCACTGCTGTGAGCGGTGGGGCCTCAGTGCCAGGAGGGGAGAAGGGAAGGGGCTCCGAGGTTTGGGCGGTGAATCCTGCAGCTGAGCAGGAGGGGCAAGACCCAGCCTCAAATCCCCATCCTGCCTCACACAGGGGGGAGCCTGCAGGGGAATGGAGACCCGACCACTCCAGGGTCTTATGAACATGTGAGCTGGTGGCTCTCCAGCATTTGGGGGGTGTTCCTGTGCTTTTTCTGAATGTGCAACACCTTCCTTTTATTCTGATCCCAAAATCTAACTGGAATTCAAGATTCTCTTTTTCTTTCTTCCATATTTTAGGCTAGACATTAGGAAAAACTTCTTCACCGAAA
>BOSO01013026.1:22963-73402 GCA_018403395.1 Gorsachius goisagi
CTGCCCTGTTTTAGTTTAAAACCATTACCCCTTGTCCTGTCACAGCTGGCCCTACTAAAAAGATTGTCCCCATCTTTCCTATAGGCCCCCTTTAAGTACTGAAAGGCCACAATCAGGTCTCCCCACAGCCTTCTCTTCAGGCTGAACCACCCCAACTCTCTCAGCCTGTCCTCATAGGAGAGGTGCTTTATCCTAATATGGTTAAAATATACAACTTTATCGTATTTCCTAGGTGATTGCATCCAAGGAACAGCAGAGGCTGAAAATGCAGCATATCTTTGCACTGGACACGGCCCCCCTGAAAGACCCCATGGGCTCTTAGCGGCCACGCTCTCATGTAAATACCTGCGCTGCGGGCTCTGCCTGCCCTGTGCAGGGGCAGAGAATTGAACAGACCCGGGAACTGCTTGTGGGGAGGTGTAGGCAACAAAACCAAATGCAATAAAGAGGTTAAACCATGGTGGAATGTAACAGCAGCTTGCTCAAGAGATACAATGTCTTCAGTGTATTTCAGATACACCTTGTTTAACCTAAAATCCATTAAAGAAGAAGGTACCTGTCCCTAATTGACTGTACTAGGAACAACACTTGTTTTGTGCTCTTAAATCCTCTTTCCCCCTGACTGACTTCCCCAGGACCACCCATGTACAGGCTTTTACTACCTACTCTTTTCCTTCCCATGGCCTCCCACATCTTATATATTTAGGGCTTCTCCCCTATCCCTAGACAAGTTCACTCCTCTCCTCTCTGCCCCATCTCTCCTCTCCTGTTATTCCTTCCCATCGTGGTATAACCCCAGTTGGCAACCAAGCACCACACAGCTGCTCACCCACCCTCCCCACCCCCTGTGTGGGATGGGGGAGAGAATCTGAAAAGTAAAAGTAAGAAAACTTGTGGGTTGAGATAAAAACAGTTTAATGATTGAAATAATTAAAGATAACAATAATAATAGTTAAAGAAGATAATAATAATAATAATAATAATAATAATAATAATAATAATAATAATAATAATAGCGATGGAAAGGAAAACAAAAAGAGAGAGAGAGGAACAAACCCCAGGAAAAACAAGTGATGCAACCACTCAGCACCCACCAACCAACACCCAGCCCGTCCCCAAGCAGCAATCGCTGCCCCCGGCCAACTCCCCCCAGATTATATACTGAGCATGATATCATATGGTATGGAATAGCTCTTTGGCCATTTGGGGTCATCTGCCCTGGCTGTGCCCCCTCCCAGCTTCTTGTGCACCTCCTCTCTGGCAGAGCAGGGGAAGCTGAAAAGCCCTTGACTGGTGTAAGCACTGCTCAGCAACAACCAAACCATCAGGGTGTTATCACTTTATTCTCATGCTAAAGCCAAAGCACAGCACTATGCCAGCTCCTAGGAAGGAAGTTAACTCTATCCCAGCCAAACCCAGGACACTTCCCCAGACAGCTTCTCCCCAGGCTGAGACTGATCTTTGGGCTTGTGAAAGCACAGGGGACGAGTCTCCTCTGCTCCTTGCTGTCTGATCCTGGCTGACTTACCATTGCAAACACGTTTGACCTATTTCCAGGCCAGGAGCCAGCACGGGCAAGTGGCTGCTACCCCTCTCTGCATTTCACAGGCATGACCTATACCATGTTGCTTTACATCCACAGCAAAGTGAAACAGAGCGACCACTTTGCTCTTGATCTTGTCTACCTCCTTGACAAAATGTGGAGAGCAGTTTACGCCTGCTATTACAAATCCCCTCCAGGTAATGGAAACTTTCTCAAAATGCATCTGAAGATAACCTGCCTCAGAAATGGTAGAGCTCATAATTTCTGTTGTAAATGTTCTCTCCCTGTGCTGGGATTTGAAGGACTTCTCCACTTTCGTCCTGGGGCAGGGCCAGGACTGTGCTTGCCATGACCTTTTGGCAGTGCATCAAATAGCGAATGGCTTCTCCCAGGTATGGTCTACTTGAAGCACTTGGTCTTTGTGGCACACCCAGGATGGTACCGTCTTCACATCTAATTATATGGGACACGTATTTTTTCTGCAGGGTCAAATAAGAGGTGGCACACTTTTCAGCTTTACCCACCTGATTTGAGCACCCACTGTGTTGTTGCCTCTGAAGCTGAAGGAGAGGTAGGTAGGCTGAAAACCGCGGAGGGGTGCTTGGGCTGCAGCAGGTACGTGCAGAGCTCAGATGGCTGGCGTAGGTGTTGAGTGAGAAGCTTGACAGTCCGAAGCTCTTCCCTGGAAGGTCTCGTTTCCATGTCTGTCTGGTACTCATTAGACCAAATCTATGTCTTGTAGCACAAATATCAGAAATAGCTTGGACACCTAAATGACCAGCTGGCATCCCTCACACAGAAAGTCAAGCCAAACAGTCAGTAATACCATTGTAACCATCTTTTTTGATCCTTCCTGGCCTCTTGGCCCTGCTTTTACAAACATATGTCACGGCTGCAGCTCAGTCACCGATGATGTCATTCAGTCAGGCATCTGCTTGAACTACCAGCAGTTCCAAAAATACGGAAGTAAAATTGCCTTCCGCAAGTATCCCATGGTTCTAGGGTATGGTGACCAGCACTTAGACACCTCGCTGCAATTTGCAACAGGCTGCTTGAAAGGTATAGTCATTTGGTCAACGTAATTAGTAAGAGTTCAGGAATTAGCACTGAGTGCAGCAAAAAATGGGTGACCAAGTTGGTGTCTTGTCTCCCAGAGATCTGGAAAAGGGAACTTTGTCTTCCCTACCTGACTGGCCAAATTCCCTGACTCTCAGGCTACTGCTTCACTGCCCCACTCCAGAGCTGAGAGTTCAGAGCTCATTACATATTTTTCTAGTTACACCTAATTTTTTAGCACAATTTCTCTCAGGGTGTGCATTTTATGTTTAGTTCCTATGCTAATAAGAACCCATGAAAAGCCTTTTCAGGAGGGCAAAATGGATCCCAAACTGGATATTGCTTCTTTTCCCGGTTATTGTTTCCAAATAAAATTAGCCCGTTTGTGCCTCCTGACCCAGATGTAATTGTAGCGTGGCTGTCAAATAAGAGCTGGTTTAGTGCCAGCAAGCAGGGAAGCCTCCTTTGTAGAGACATAAGGAGACTGTTACTTGCAACTTCTCTTGCAGGGTTTGGGGCCTATTTAAATAATGAGAAAATAGCTGTCTGTCTCCAGGAGAATAGTATAAATGGCTGCCTTTGAGTGAAACATTTGGTGCTGTTTTTGTGCTTTTCATGTTGCAACAGCATGCTGCCTCAGTGCAGCCTGATACAACCGCTGATGTGTCCAAGCTGGGGATGAAAAACAGCAAACATAACAATTTTACTGGGCTGTTTGTTAGGATTTTAGACGGGGTTTTCCAATGGGAACCAATGCTGCTGGGGTCTTATTGGCAAACACGAAAGTACTAATTATAGATGAAAAGTGCATCTCGCTCTGATTTGCGCTCTGTAGGACTACGGTATTTTTGTGTAACTCATGGAATGTCATTTCACACTAACATTGGAGATATGGATGGATCCTCTCTATTTTGAGGATGTTCACAAAGAGCAGTGGGTTACACAAAGGCTTAGATATGGTGGGTCAACCCCACCCCCCCACACACCCCCCTTGGTTTTTTTGGTTGTTGCTTTGCTGCTTTTCATTCGTGGTCCTGTATTGTGTGGCATGGGCATCCAGCATATGAACGTGGTATTTTGGCATCCTATTACAAATTCTCAGCAAGTCCAAAGTTAAGCAAACATCACATACATGCCCTAAAAAGGCAAATTGCCTCCAGAAAATGGCATCCAAATTATGGAAGTTTTCTTCTGGTCCTAAGGGTTAAGCAACCATCTTTGGTCAGTTCGCAGACCAGAGGTCTGACACAGAGAGGATCGGTTCCTTTTTAGGCACTTTTTGCCTCATTGCGACATCCCTCACAAAAAGCAACTTCTGCAAACTGTCTTCTGCAAGGGGTTGGTGTCCATACGAACAGGGACAGCATTCACTGGGATGGGGTTCAGTGCTCCAGGGAGGGCCGCGTGTGACAGAGTGTGATGCTGCTTTGTCTTAAAACTAGAAAACGAATATACTGGCAGGTTATTTGCGTTGCTTTTGGGACAAGGCATTCAGTGAGAGTGTGTGCCCCTGCTCGGTATCTTCAGGCACTCCGGAGCAGACTTGGTTTAGGAGTTATTGCCTTTCCCTGGGCAAGATGCCCTTGACTCCTTGCCTGGGTCCCCCCTGGAGCTGGGACAGCCTGTTGCTTATGGAGGGAAGCTCCTCTTCTTCCTCCCCATCTCCAGTGGGGGTCCCAGTGCCCTGGGAGCTCCCGACTCGGCAAGAGGCAGGAGCGACTCTCCGCTGCTCTCCCCAGGGTCGGACCTTCACCCCGTGAGGAGCCACACAAGGCAAAATCTCCAGGTGCCTACTGAGCCTGGAGCCGTGCCAAGTCTCATTGCTCCGTGCTGAGCACCGTCAGAAAGATCAAAGCATTGCTGAGAGGTGGAAATAATAATTACTTATTAGAATTAACTTCTGCCTCAGAAACTGCGTCTTCCCCCTCTAATGTAACATCTTCCCAGTTGCTTCTACCCTTCCTTGGAGCAAGGCAAATCTCCATGGCCCAGCATTGGATTTCACTGGAACTCCTGGAAAGCTGGGGCAAAGCCACCGGCTCCTGCAGGGTTGCTCCAGCTGCACACCTGAATCCGGTTTGACGACAGCAGAGCTGACGTGACAGCCAAGAATGTGCAGGAACAATTTAAAGCAGGAACAGAACTGTTTCCTCTTTAAAGAAAAGGAGGTGATACTGAGCCTTTTCCACATGCCCATTTCTGAAATGAAAGCCAGGCTGAGAGCAATAGATATATCCTGCACAGATTGCAAATCATCTCATCTCGTGTCTGGTTGCCGAAGTCCTGGATTTCCTATGCTCTCTTTCCAAACTTAAAAAACCTTTTTCCTAAGTATTAAATCCAAGGCAAATCCATATGGTGGACTGTAATAAATGCATTGATGTTAAAAAATGAGCTCTCAGAATAAATGATGTGATCATCTTAACCAAAAGCCTTTTGCCTTTGTAGAAGCTCTGCACTGGAAGAGCTTCAGTCACTGTTAATTTTGCTTGCTTGTGGGAGCTGTGAGTAGGAATTTAACAGCAGCACCCATGGGGACGCTTCTCACTGAAGTGGTCCGTCCTGTGACCCACAGCAGTGCTTATAAGCAGGGGTGGAGGGTGAATTCCCACTGTCAGCTGAGAAAAATAGATCGCCTTTCTCCTGATAATTTCTGTGTGATTCCCCCTTTCCCCCCAATGCTCAAAATCCAGGATTGTGTAGCGGGTTCTAGAAATGAAACTCTTAACATGTGGTTAATCCTACCGCGAGGGTGAGGAAGGGAAGGAAAGTCTTCGTGAGGAACAACCTTCCTCCACCCTGCTCACCCGAGTGCTTGTTGCTGGTGAAATCCTCCCACCGGTGCCTCTGAGCAGGAGCGCTCAGTCCGTGATCCGCTGGCATTCGGGAGGGTGTCTACCAGGTCCATGGAGGACAATTAAGAACAAAACCAGGAATGCTGTTAGGAAACCCAAATTCTCTGCCAACATTTTGGAAGGCAGAGTTGAAAACTGTCACCTGAAGGGCTTGTGTGCAAGGTACCAAGAAGTGACAGGGCTGTCACTCCATCTGTCCCAGTACCTACCAGATGGTCTCCCTGATTTTGCTTTGCTTGCTGGCACAAAGCTTATCGGTGTTATCCCTGCCGCTGGGTTGCAGCAGCAATCCTGAGTTCAGCGCACAGACAATATACCTCTGTCTTCCACTTTCCAGAAAGCAGTAGGAACATTAACACAAACCCTCTTTTTCTTAGTAGTCCCTGTGGTTAAAGAGAACAGTGATCAAAAATCATAACTTTCCATTCAGCTTTTATACCATTTGAAGGGTTGGCATCTCCATTGCCCTCTCCATGGGGAGTCACGTGGAGTGTTTGCAGCCATGGAAGCGATGCTGAATCTGGCACACTGGGCACTGGATGCGTGACACACTCTGGAGCAATCAGCTGTATATAAATAAGAAATAGCCTTTTGATGCTACCTGTACTGGTGCAACCTGCCAGAAAGAAATAGTATTAACACCTTGCAAAGCCATGCGGTGCTGGGCAAGGACACAGTGAGAATGGGTGGTTGGATACCCTCTCCCAAGGGCTGTGGCATCGCCTACCCACCTCTCCCAGGGATCCCTTCCTCTCCCAGGACACATCCTGCCCACCTGGGCTACCTCCTCACCCTGACCCAGCGGCACATCAGCATCTGTGTCCTCCACACGGATCCAGCAACATGCCCGCTATTGAGGAAACCAGATGTGCCACCTGCATCGCCTGCGTATGCAAGGGCCACGGCAATCAAGTGATTAGCCGCTCATAAAGGACCGTGTAACTCCGTAAAACTGTTGGACTAATAACACAGGCACTGGTGGCCTCTAAGAACCAAGTGATGGTAAATGAGGTACCAAGGTATTATACTCCAGTCTGCCGTTACCCTAGTTCGTTTGTAAACTTGCAGACATTAAGCCCGGTATTGATGACAATGGAGTTGAATGTATTTGAGAGACCGGACTTCAATTTTCAGCAGAGGTACAGAACCCACAAATGCAATGAAACCAATCTGCAATTAGGAACGTTTTTCTGAACACCTAGATTTACTCACAGCAGTAGAAAATGAAGTGCCCATCACTGTGATTTTGGCACTCGGAGCTGGATCAGCCTGGTGCTAAGGAAAGAAGGTATTTTACAGCCCCTCAGTTCCACCTTCAACATCAGGTTAGTGAAATTACCCTGAACTGGAAAAGGTGCCTTTGCAAGGATGGAGGCTGAGTGCACTGCAAGAGCCTCTGCTTGCAAACTGATAGAATATGTGTGAACTGAAGACTCATTCCCATGGTGTGGATAGTCTTACTAAGGGAATAACAGAATATAGGAAATAAATATTTGTCTTCAGGTTATGTCTTGATAAACTGATTAATACTGGCTAAACTGTCTATTTCCAGGGTAGTGTCTGACAAAGGATGTGCATATGCCAGATTCAGTTGCCACTAATATAATTGTTTTGTGCCACTGGAGTTTTATTTCACAGCAGATATATCTACCTTGCCATCATGGGGACCTCATTGCATGGACACAGCAGAGTGGCTTCAAGTGCTGAATCTGCATTTGTTAGCGTACCTGCAAATGTATTTTCTTTTCTCTGCTTTGATGGAAACTCTTTACAGGCTCCCAAATCTGGCCCTGAGCATGTGAAAGTGGTGGTGGATGGGAGGTACTGAGCGCAGGAGCCCAGCCCACTCCCTATTCAGTACTTGTCTCTGCCCTGATAACTGGGATGTTTTTGCAGGACCCATCCTCTGCAGCCATCACCCTGACATCCAACTTGGATTGCAACTTGCTCCTGACCCAAACAGTAATGTAATCTCTTGTACTGTTAGTATATATTTTATGTTATACAGACATTAATTGATGGTGAAAATTTCTCTTTCTTTCTCTCTCTGCCCTTCAGGGGTCTGTCCTGGTCTGGTTCTAGGCTATGTTTTAATGACTTGGATGATGGCAATGGGCGTATGTCCATGAAAAATGTGGGCAACATTAAGCAGCAAAGAGCTGCAATGAGGTTTGGACTTCCAGCTGGTCTCAAGAGGCTGGGAACAGGTCTGGGAACAAGGAGATATGATTGAAGGAGACGAGAGAGCAGCTGCACTCAGGTAGGAATAACCACATGCATGCATTGATACTGGGTGCCAGTATCTGGATGCCAGTCAAGACAGCTGCTCCCCAGAAGGGGATGGAGGGCTGGTAATGGATCACAAATGGGCAGAAGTAGATGCTGTGCAGGTAGGAGAAAAGGCAAAGGTGATATAAAAGTACGAGCAGTGGTATGGCCTCATAGGCAGCTGAAGTTATTATTTTTCATTATTTTTGCACCAAAAAGTCTCCAGACTGCATGCTGGGACCAGGTTTGAGCTTTGCTCTTAACAAAAATGCAAACCACAGAGACTAGTGCAGAATGTGCAGGAGTCTAGAAAACATCTCTTACAGGGGAAGATTTACAGTGAGAGTTTTTTAAATCTAGAGAAGAAAGAACTGAGGAGAAACTGAGGAGTCATGCAATGCATAAAAGGCAACAGGAAGGAAGAGGGAAATCTTGTCCCACTCACTGTGGATCAGACACATAAGGCGCAGGGAAGATTTTGGCTTTGATGTCAGAAAAATAATTTTGCTAAGTTGCAGCAGCAGTGTAGCACTCCATGAAAGACCTTATAGGGGAATGTGATTGTATTTAATATAAAATTGATTTCCCTCATTCACACACTTCCTAGCCACATACTCACATGCACCAAAAAATGTGTGTGTCGCAGGACCACAGAGTAATCTGTGTTGGAAGGGACCTTGGATGTCTCTAGTCCAACTTCTGCATTAATGCAGTCAGGTCCTCAGAGCCAGAGGTGGTGATTTCACAACCTTTCTGGGAAACCTTTTTCTGTGGTCAGGGCAGAAACTCCACAATTTCAGTTTATAACCACTGTTTTTTATCCTCCCCCTTTGCACCTTTGTAAAAGAGCCTGGCTTTGTCTTCTCAGTAACCTTCCTTTAGGTACTGGAAATTGGTATCCAAGTATCCAGGTGGTCTGGTCAGGATCTTTTCGATTACAAGGAGCACAAGTGACACCAGCTTGTCTGGAGAAGCTCCTTGTAGATGTGGTAGGTTCCTGATGACCTGCTAAGAAAGGTGGTATTAACCCCTGCTTAACCTTCTGCTGTTTCTCCTGGACCTTCCATGCTTGGGCTTTCCCATCCATTCCCCATTCAGACTTAGCATTTCTGTCACAAATGGGAATAAACTGCATTTATGGAATCTCTGCAGAGATCTTGGGAGATCTTTAAGGACTGGCCAAACCAACACCTGACAGAACTGGTTTAGGGAGTGCTGAATCCAACCATCAGGGTGAAGGGTGGATTACATGGCCCTTGACATCTCTTCCAGCCCTAGTTCTGTGATCCATGCTTACATTGCTCTATCCAGATTTCTTCCTTATAGCACAAAAAGCCCTAAAAACATGAGAATAAACAAAACTTTCAAATTAGAATGCAACTAAATAATTTTGTTAATAATATAGTAATTTCTAAGACAGTGTCCTGATATTCTTATGCCTGGCATGATTTTCTGGAGCCTTAAAATTAGCAATTTTAAGTATAGCATATGGCGTATAGGGTTCCACAATAGCAGCAAATAAATACAGACCTGCATTTGCATCTGGAGTCCCCTTCACGTACTAATCATGTCCATTCCACAACTTCACCCCTAAGGGCATGAAGGCAGTTCCCATTTATTCCCTTTTTTCTTAACATTTAATAGCAACAAAAGCAAATGCAGCTGAATATTGCAGTGGGAGCTGTAGTTGAGGTTTCTAGGTGCTGTGGTATACACATAACTTAATTGGGCTATTACACTCCTTGGTGAGGAATCATTTGACGGATGATGGGTCCCAGCAAACCTAGCTAGAGCCTTCTTGCAGTAATGGTCTCCTTCTCCCTGAAGAACTCAGGGTGAAAACCTCAAAAGTGGCACTTTTGTCCCGGATGCAGCAGCCAGGTCCATACGACCGGCTTCATGCTGCGGATGTAGTAGACAGTGAACTTTCGTGCAGATGGAAGCACATCTTGCCTGGATGGCTGTCAGTCAGCAGCTCGTCCAAACTGATAACCTTGGCTGAATCCACACCTTTGCTTACCACCTCACTAAAATAACCTGGGTATTGCAGAGGGAGTCCAAGCGATCTGTCTGAGCTTAGCACTAAGAGTTCACTTGTTGTAAGCGGAAAGAAAGGGGCCCAAGAAAAAGCAAGGAGAGGTTTTATTTCTTACCACCATCCAGTCCTCTTCCTCCTCAGGCCACAGATCGCTGGTCTGTTATGCTGTTTGCTTCCAAGGTCTGTTCCCCAGTGGGTATTTTAAGGCTTAACCTTTTATAGGGAAAGGTGGTTTTTTATGCAGAAGGGCCAGGAAGTTTCCTGAAGTTACTCTGGGAATTAATCCAAAGAATAGGCCGAGCCCTGGCAAGTGGCCAGCCCTCCTTTTGAGCCATCTGGGCCAGGGAGGTTCCCAGGCAAACCCTCTTAGCAAAGGCTTTCTCCTCAAACAGTGCTTTGCCTGCATGTAGCTATTTCAGGCTATAGTCAAAGCTAAATTGGGAAGTTATGCTCCAAGAAACTTGGCTCCACTCTAATTACATACTTAGTGACACCATTATTGAAATATTATAAATACGTTTAAAAGGGGAACAAGAGCCTGCACTTTAAGTGCAGTTTGGTAGCTCCTACCTCAGCCGATGTTTGCCGCTGTGAGCACATGAAACACTTCTGAAACCCCGAGGGAGCCTCTCCTGTACAGGTACAGCAAGAGGTGAGGTCCTCTCCCCTAAATTGCTGCTGGTGTACACAGGAACGCAGGCAACTTGGCTGCCAGCGGGCATAGGGATCCGGGTCACTGCAACCCAGGTGGATGAGTGACCAGTTTATGGCAACCTTTCCTGTAAATACGTCAGAGGGTTTGGAAATGGGTAGGAAAATACCACTGTGAACTGATGGATGGCCTCAGGAGTTCATCTGGATGTAACAGTAAACCTGCCTGAGCTTTTGCACATTTTTTTTTTTCCTGGTGACGGCAGCTGGATGGAAATAGAAAACAAAAGAAGCTTCAGTTTGCTTGTCATAAAAGTGGCTATTATTTACCAGACTCTATTCCAGCTACCACAATGGTATGGTTACTGGTTTTCTGCAAAATAGATGTCAACTGTCAGTTACAGGCTAATGGGAGACAGATGTTGTCCAGAAAAAAACCCCTCCTGCACACAGCATGTAACGCCAGGCTTCCCGCTGCTGCGCCGTGGCTGCCACATCTGCAGGGAGCAGGGCACGCTCGGTCGGTGTGGGAAAGAAAAGGGTTATGTGTTACCTTACCCTTTACTCATTCAGGAATTTTTGAGGCCAGGCACTTGCACACCTTCATCGAAGATGTTTTATTTCATTTAAATGCAAGCATGCTCAGAACAGGTAGCGGGGTCACAGCTGGGAGCGCCACGCACCGGTGCAGGCTCCGTCCGTACAACCGCAGCTCTCCAGGGCCCCCAGTTCCCTTCAGCAACCTCTGCAGCTGAATGGGGTTCAGCTGAAAAATCAAAAGGCTTTAAGAGCAGTAAATACAACTGTGAGTTTCTGGGCAACAAACAATTTGGTAAAAAAAATAAAAATAATAAAAAAAAAAATTGCCAGGTTTTAGCATATTCTTTGGCAACAGAGCCCTGGTGGATGGGAGCTACTGCGGGAAATGTAATGAAACGTGGGGTTTTGCGGCCACCCCGCTCTCCGAGCAAACCACAGTACCAGTTGGGTTCATCGCAGTGCACCAGGGTACCCATGAGGACAGGGCAAAGGCCAGGCCAACTGCTCAGAAAAATTGTTTCCCAGTAAAGACATATAAACATTTACAGCCAGCTTGGTATTTAATGAGGACAGGGTAAACATTTTTTCTTAGTGAAATATGATGCTGTACATTTCCTTGCTATGCACCTACCTGTTTGCTGAGGGGAGATAAAAGTGCCTAGGTGTACTTAGGTGTATTATACCTTATCGAGACATGGTGAACTGAAACCAGCCCTCCAGCCCAGGGCGTGCTGCTGGTGTGTGCTCTGTACTGGTCGTGCGGGCAACCCTCTGATCGCTGGTGCGTGGGAACTCTGGAAAAGGTGGGAGGTTCACTTTCTGAGACTACCTCTGAAGCAAAATAAAACTAAAGACAATATGTATATATATATATTTTCTTGTTTCTGTAAGCAGCAGTGGGACTTCTGCACAGCAGAACCTTGCTTCATTTCTGTAACTCAATGGGGTCTCCTCAGATTGGTACTGAAATTGTTTAGCCGTTGTAATCTCGCATTGTAATGGCATCACCAGGAGGTCCTTCTGTGCATATGCAAGGTCCATTACACAAACACCCACCTCCTTCTGCTAGGGCGGTCCCACCTAATAATGACTTTTTAATGAGTTTTTCCAGGGCTAAGGGTTTTTCTTTTAAATCTAACATTTTAATGATGTTTTTTATGGCATAATCAGACAGTCTCCCCAGACCGTTAGACTGTAGTGGTACAATGTCTAATTGTGAATCTCAGTAGCAGAGATTAAGTGCTTCCCCCCTCTCTCTAGCTACCTGGTTTAGTGCTTAGAAACCCCACAGAAGACAAAGGCAGAGCTGTGCAAGGGACAGTTTGAAAAATAAGGCGATTCCCTGCCCATTTCAAAGGGCTTTACCCGTGTAGCAGACAGAGCTCCGGCAGGTGAGGGGAGGTGGGCAAGGTCCCCATGCTGCCACCCACCCTGCGGCTCTGAGTGCAGCATCAAGGTCAGGTTGCTCAGGGCAGACATCTCCGTTACTCAAAAGGCTTTTATTTTGAGTTTATGAACTGGTATATTGCTCTAAGCTGTCACCGGCTTCCAGTTTCCTGTTCTATGCCTGGCATATTTTCTTTTTTTCCTTGCAAGTGCATTCCCTCCCTTTTAGAGCGAGGATTAGCAGTTCCCATTTATGAATGTGACTTCGATCATGATCAGGTGATTGCCTTTTTTTGTATGAATGATAAATACTTCTGTGTGGAGGGAAAGCTGGATTAAAATCCTTGTTTATACAACCTTCTCTGCAAAATGAGTCTTTACCGGTTTCTTTTCAGCTCACGCCTGTCCCACCACCTCTACCCAAACCCCTGTGCTCAGAGGAAGACCTCAGGTCATGATTTTGGTGATGGTTTCCAGGTATCCAAGCTATCAGTGCCTTGCTGCGCTAGCCTAGATTCACAGGGGAGGCTGAGTAGCTGGGCTTAAGCTCTGGCTTTTGGTGGGATATGCAATTGCTTAAAACCAACATCTCCCCGTGGACCTCCAGGAGAGCGGGGAAAAGGGGCTCTCCCAGCCCCATCCCTGCTGCAGGGTGCAGGGCACTTGGTGGCAGCACCCTTGTGTCGATGCATCAGCTCTGCCTCTCAGTCCCGTCGGGAGGTCCTGGGGTGAACGTGCTTGCAAACCTTTCACTTCCAGCCCCTGGCTTTTCTTTTTGTATCAGTAGCTTTGCCTTCCTGGTTTTTACTTGTCCTCTTTACTAGATCTGATTTCTCTCTTTAATGCAGGGCTTTGTGGCTGGCTTAGCACAGAAAACATTCAGGGTTTTGCCATGAATTTGCTGGTCTTGTTATTTTATCTGCAGTTGAACCTGCATCTGCTGCCTTGCTCAGCCACCCACCCCTTGGCCGCTCTCTGCCCAGGTTAAACAGGAGCTCTGCCACCTACAGCCCCACATGATAGCGTGTTAAAGCCTCTCTGGGCACAGATTAACATTCATTTCTTTGACGTGATGCTTCATAGCTCTGACGGGCTCCTCGTGCAGCCACAGCAGCTCTGGCCTGGAGCATGTATGACACAACCTCTGCAGGTCTCAGAGACCCTCTCCCCTCCCTGGAGAGCCGTGCAGAGGACACGGCACACAGCACGGCATCTGTACATCACTGCTCTCTGGCTGAAGCTGTTGCAGGCTCGGCACTGAGTATTTCCAGCAAAGGGTGGGGCTGTGGTGGTGCATTCGCAGCGGCTGCTCCCTCAAGGCGAGGTGGTCTCTCTCTGCAGACACCCTCCTGGGGTGGCATCTTCTCTCATGATGCTGTGCTTTGACCATGGTCCCAAAAGGGTCTGAACCTGGGTTTCTTTACCAGCTCCCCCCAGACACCGTGGGCACTGGGCTGCAGGAGGGGCAGGGGAGAGGGGCTGGGACCTTGCTGAGGACACTGGGGAGGGTGAGCTGGGGAAGACGGCCAGACAACGCTTTTCTCCTCCATATGCTGTGCCATTGGTGACAAGGTACTCCAAATTCTTTTCCAAAGCGGGAAAGAGCTTCAGTGGGATAAATGGTGAGAGCAGGAGAGATTTCTGACAGCAGACACAGTGCTGTGGAGTTCAGCTGAGCAGATCAGGGTTTGAGGTTAAGGTACCACATTCCCCTTCAGGCACCAGGATCTCCTTTTGGATCTGTCCCAACACTCTGTCATGGATTTGGCCCTTTGCATTTGTGGCACCTCTTCGAAACTGAGGTGCAGCTTTCCCTGGTGTTTCAATGCTGGTTTTATTTTCTTTACTAAATCCAAATTGAACCGCTCTTTATATAAACTAAATTCTCATTCTTGACAAGTACAGAAAGATAAGAGATTTGCTTTGGCCCTCGGTACTGAAAGCTCTTGCAGTTCAGCTTAGCAAAGTGAGGATTGTTTGGGCTAGAACATCCCAAAATGTACTTTTTCCAGTTCTCTTGCAGAGAATACTTTAAACAACCTTTCCTTTTGTCTCGGCATTTTCTCAGCTACCAGCTGTAATCACAAGTAAGAACAGGAGCTCACACAAGGGAAAAGCACAAAAAAAGCAGAGCTTGGTTTTTAAACTGATCCTCAGCCAGGTTTTGGTGATGAGAAGCCAGCTGGTACCCTCAGAAGGGAAAATGGCTTTAGTGCAGGGAGTCCATCAAGTGATGGTGCCTTTCCAGGCTGAGCAGCAGTCGACCGTGTGTCACCTGGGGGTTGTCCTCGCTGCAGAAGCAGGACCACAGGCTATAGCCAGCAGTCAATCCCTGTCTTCTCACACCCCCCTGCTCCTGCTCCATGTCTCTTTTCTTTTCCCAGCCATGGAGAAAAGGGTGGGTTTTGATCCCTGACCCTCTGCCCAAACACTCACTTCCCTTCCCCCTTCGCTCCCCCCCCACCAGCTCCCAGCACCTTCGCCCCCCTCGTCTCCTCCCTGAAGCCCTCCCCGTACCCCACTGCACCCCCCAGCTCCCCCACAGCCTCTGTGCTCCCCAGGGAACGTGGCGGAGTATGTCATGGTTTTGGGGAGAATCATATCGGCTTGGGAATGTGTGTGAATGGATCCGTGCTGGAATCTGCAGCAGTGACAGCACCTTTTGTTTCTCCAGTATGCACATTTAACTTCATCAGCCGCTAGACCTTGAAATGACATTCTACCCTTAAATATACTGTAGGGAAATTAATTCAGCTGAGTAAATTGCAGCTCCCTCCAAACGTGTGTAGGCTTGGGTCAGCTAGTATTTAAACTTCTTTTTATCGTGCGCTTTTTTATAGGCCACAAAGTGTGCGTGTGCAGTTCAGAAAGAAAAAAAAAAAAGGATTCTGCCACAAGCAGATCATTTGCAAATATTGAGTGAGTGCATATGAATTTTACAGTGTAATTAATATGATGAAGTTGGTGTTTACACAAGGAAGTTGGTTTGGCAAACCCATGTTTGAGCGACGCATCTGCAGGAATTGCATTAAGAGCCCTGGGTCACATCTCTCCTCTGAAATGAATGTTCTGCTCCATCCATCCTGATGAGGATCCCTGAGGCACAGAATTCCTTCCAGTACAAAGTAATTAATTTTTCAATATTTTTAGCTTCCTGGGTAGCTTTTGGGTATGTACATTCAAAACCTATAACCCACGCCCCAAGTGTATTGCAAAAGCCACAAAGACCATGTTCTTTGAGGAAGATAAATCTGAAGGACTTGAAGTAAATGTCACAGGTAAAAAGCAAAAAAGAATGGGACACAGCTCAAACAGCAGAAGGAGAGGACAATTTGTGTACAGCAAGCTTGCAGGTGTCAATTTAGGATGGTCATGAAGAGGAAGCATACTCACATTACCTAAGGCAGCAAATGTGGGGACTGCATCAGAGTTGCTTCCCACATAGCCATGGAGGAGGATGAATTTGCCTCCTTCCCTACTGACTCTTGAGGGCACTCAAGAAATCGCCCAGCACTCTGAGACCTAAACTGGCACCCTGAGAAACTCCTGGGAAGACCTAAGGGCCATCTGACCTCTGTAATCCTTGCCTTGTTGCTTACCAAGAACATTCGCTGCCTCTGTTGGCCTCTTCTGAGGTTGCTGCAGAAGCAACAACCTGCAGGGCATGGTCTGTCTGTGCCTCCTACGGGGATCAGTGAGAAGCCCTGGGAGTAGGACTCAGATGGCCACATTTTAGGTGGCTATAGCCAGTTTATGTGCATGTCTCCCCAAAGGCATAGGGTGCAGACTGAAAGTGTGTGTTACTGAGAGCACGAATCCCATGTCACCTGAAGGAATGCATGGAGAGAACCAAGCTGGTGGTTCACATCCATGTGATAAGCATCTTCAAGGCTTTTTTTGCCATGTCACCATAACTTGGAACATGTCCAGAGAAGAGCAATGAAACTGGTGAGGGGTCTGGAGCACAAGTGTGATGAGGAGTGGCTGAGGGAACTGGGGTTGTTTAGCCTGGAGAAGAGGAGGCTAAGGGGACACCTTATCACCCTCTACAACTACCTGCAAGGAGGCTGTAGCCAGGTGGGGGTTGGTCTCTTCTCCCTGGTAACGGATGATAGGATAAGGGGAAATGGCCTCAAGTTGTGCCAGGGCAGGTTTAGGTTGGACATTAGGAAAAATTTCTTCACTGCAAGGGTTGCCAAGCATTGGAAGGGGCTGCCCAGGGAAGTGGTTGAGTCCCCATCCCTGGAGGTATTTAAAAGATGGGTAGATAAGGTGCTTAGGGACATGGTTTAGTGGTAGGATGGCAGGGTTAGGTTAATGGTTGGACTTGATCTTAAAGATCTTTTCCAACCTAAACGATTCTATGATTCTAACCAGCCACCCACCAGTCTGTCTGCGGTTGTGGCAATTGCTCATGTGCAGTGCTCAAAATGAACTGGTCCCAACATGAAACCTGCCTGCCTTGCAGGACACACTGCGGTCAGGCTGTGTGAACACATCTCCTGAGGACAGTATGGCGTTAGGGTAAGTGACTCCTTCACCTGAAAATTCCATTGCCCACTTTTCTTCCGACTCCTTTCCCACTTCTCATCTCCACTCTCTTGTTCACCTATATAGGAAGCTCTGACAGCTCCTTTTCTCTAAAAGTCCTATGCTTTCCTTCTCGCACATCTCCTCCCATTTAAAACACCAATGTACATCAGCATTAGATAATTAGAAATATGCCCCATACTGCATGTAGCCCATCATCACCACAGAGGTAACAACTTTGGGTCCCACGCTGAGCAGATCTTACACTCGCACCCTCCTGCTGTGCCTGTTATATGAACTGAGGAACTTTGATTCTAAGTAATTTTGATTAGTAAATGTTAAGGGGAATTATAAGAAACTTGTTTAAATAATTTAATAGATTTATGTATCGGGCAATATGTATGTAACTGAAGTCAGAATTTTTTATTTGATTAGATATAACAGGTGTGAATGTTAGAAAAAAGTCATATATTCTTATGTTGCTGGTTTCTAGGCTGGGTCTATGGAAAACACTAAGAATTTCTGGGTATCAGTGACGTGTACAGCAGCAGTGCTGATTAATTACTCATAATTAATGCTGATTAAATACTCATTAAAACCTCATTAAATAGAGATAGGAACTACTGAACTGAGTAGTACAAACAGAATGTATGTGTGTATATATATAAATAATGTATCTGGAATGTTTCTTCAATACTGTTTCTCATCTCAGGAAAGAACATAACTTAGAAAAGATCCAGGAAAGAATAACAAAGTTAAGAAATTTGGTGAGACTCACATTTAATGAGGAGAATACAAAACCAGGGAATGGTTATCTTTGGGAGGAAGGCAGTGTAGAGAGAACTTGATTGGCTGTGGTGGCTATAACATAGCTCAACCTGTTCTCTTGACTGTATCTTATAATAAAGGATCAGAGCAATGCTTACATGAAAGGGCAGTAAAACTGTAAGCGATAAAAGGACTTACTCCCACAGTAAGTTTGTGGTGGTCAGTGCTGGAAGACGTCACCCCGAGCAGGCATCACACAGAAAGAACAGGTGATGTGTTCTCAGGCAGCACCATTGGGACCCTCACCCTCCCCAAAAGGGGTCCAGAAATAAGCCAATGAGGAATGAAAAAGCAGCCCTGGAACACCTTTTGGGGCCTGTCATGCCCATGGCTTTATAGATTGAGAAAATAAAGTATTAATATGTTCCAGCATGAGAGGCCAAAGGGAGTGGAATGAAAGGCTGTGGTAATGGGACCAGATTTGCTGAAGGTGAATTCCTGCACTCCATGTCCACAAAGGATTTAGCTGCATCACGTCTCTCCTTTGAAAGTATCGGAGTCAACAGCAGTTCTAGCTATATCATATACACATCACTTTAAGATTACTGAAAATACGTAAGGTGCACGATGATTAATATGTTGATGTGTTTTTACAGTCTGCATGTAATATTCCCTCCTTCCATACAACGTAAAGTCTCTGTCCTATCTGCTCACCAGCAGTTGCTACATCTTGGCTTACAGCACCACTGGCTTAACAGAATATGTGTGAGATAATTCCTCTAATTAATGACCTTAACAAATAGTCAAAGATTTTTCACAACGTGATTTTTACAATGTTGCTTTTGGGTAGTTGTGTTGTTGTTATTGTAGCAAATTCCTTAATTATCAGGCAATATGCTAATTTAAACTAGGCTCTATTTTTCTCTGGGAATAAGGTTCTTAATATATAATTAGCTAAAACAACACATGATTTAGCTTTGGTTTTCAAAGCCATATTATATTTTAAAATATGCCACCAGTGGGATGGTGTTATCCTTTTCTTTTTCCCTGGGGGTGTTGGCTCCCCTCAGTCCCTGCCTCCAGTGAGTGCCAGCCTGGCCCCCCTTTAGCGTGGGGGCTCTGAGGGCCCAAGAAACCTCATATCCACCTGCAGCCCCGGGTTTGTCCCCACCCAGACATCAGAGGAGAGAATCACTGCAGCTCTTTCCGGCTAAGCTTGAAGCCATGTTTCTTCCTGTTTTACCCTGGTTCCTGCTTCTGACCTTGCTTTGCTCCAGCACCCGGTCTAGTGTGAGCTCCTTGTCTTCTCTACCTCTGATATCTGACCACGCTCTTCACTTGTCCTCTGGTCTGGTGTGCTTCCCTGTTCCTCTTGCCCAACTCTCAACCATGCCTCTCACCTATACCTCTACTCAGCACAGATTTTGCACTGACTTTGGTTGTCCCACTGTAGCACACTGTCCCAAGTCTTAGGCATGAGCCCAACAAAACATTCCCAGTAGGCAGGGGATCACAGCCCACATACATGGTTCCCCAGCAGTCCCAGACCATGATCCCTCTGGCCCTGATCTCCCTCTCCCCTGGAGATGATGATGGAGATGTTTTATGTTGCAGTGCAGCTTTGGGGTCTTCCCAGACCTTGTTCTCACCATCCGCTGGCACCTGCCTTCAACAAGAACTTCTGCGCCATACGGGGAGATGGTGCCTCCTCCCACTTCCATCTCCCAGACGACCTCTGAAGATGAACACTGGATTACCTAATGGGATCCCGGGTAAGCTGCTGAGGCAAGGCAACCTCTTTAGAGAGGGGGCATTTATATCCAGCCAGAAAATGTGCCACTATTTGTAGCAGTTTTAGCGCGCCAATATTTTTCTATCAGTGAGGAAAGAGGAGAAAGTACCCGTCACCACAGCTACTCTGGCCCTGTGGAAAGTACCAATATGGCATCTGCTGTTCTATCTTTAAGCTGATTAATTCTGTACATAAAAGCTTGTGGAAAGCAGAGATTCATATCAGACCTATCCACAAAATTCAAGATATTTAGCAATCCCTCTATCTTCAATTAACCCTTAGTTTCTACCAGGCCTAGGAGCCCTTTGACAGCTGCAATGGTATTCTCTGAAGGTAAGGAAGATAATCGTGTGGGCTGGATGGCTTATTCCATAAAGTATCTTTGTCAGGAGGCAATTAGTATAAGCTATTTAGATGTCTAACTCTTAGATGTCTTATTCCCATTGGGACTGATGCAAGCTGAGTGCCTAGGTAGCTTATTATGCCAATTGTTTCAACAGGTTTGGAGAAAAGGAATAAAAAAACTATACAATTTTTTTTTTCTCTTTTAAGAAAACCACCCAAATTCATACTTGTTAATGAAAATGTTTCATTTTCAAGTCAGGAAAACCAAAGTTTTCCAAAAGAGAAAAATATCTGCAAAAACATGTTTGTGTGAGAAACTCATTTTTTGTCAGGTAGCTCTAATGTGCTTTCCCCCCTGCAAGTATGGTCCTTTCTGTGCTAATTTCTGAAATACAAGAAATCCTGAACTGAGGAATCAATGCATGGTGATTTGACAAGGGAGAAGGGATATGCTAATGCAAAGTAAATAGATGTAATTAAATTTATGCAGGTCTTTGCAGTCCTAAGGAAAGAAAGAATAAAGTTCTCATATTGGAACAATGCTGGAATGAGTTTTGTAAAAAGCTGGCACTCTAATTCTTATCCCTTTGGAGCGACAAAGCCCAAAATAAACCCCAGAATTTGCAGAAGTGAAACAAACCCTGAGGAATACAGGTGTGTAATCTAATAAAGCCAGTGAGCTCGCATCTACAGGACCTTCCCTTGCCTGCTGCAAAAGCTGCCTGTGGATGTTCTCTTGGTACATGCTGCATTTTTTCTAGTGTCTGCTGTTCACGTTTCAAAATACTCCCTGGTCTCTCCATTTTCCATTTCCAGTCGTACCCAAACTCTGCACCAAGTAGGGCGGGAGACCCTGGGGATCCCCTCCAGCCACAAGGCAAGCCCTCAGCCCCGGATCCTCCACAGCTACCCCAGGCACCTCCCTGCCTCCAGGGCAGCCGCTCCAGTGGGTCCCCTGCCTCCCACACTCCGACTGCCTGCCTGGAAATCATATCTATGTGGAAAGGAGATTGGGAAGGACAGAGGATCAGGCTGAGGTCCAGGACGCTACCCGTTCGTGGAGCTGCTGCCACATTACCTGCCTTCAGAAGCCAGGAGTTTGCTTCCTCTTGCTTTACCCAAAATAATTCATGAGGGTCTTAAAATGTATTCTGTGTACTTCAAACAGGGAAGCATGTAGAATGCACCTGAAAGATGGTATGAGAAAATAGGATATCTGAGGAGGTGCTAACAGTTTTACTGGGTCTTAATGACTATGCGGGAAATTTTAAAGCTGTTAGAAGACAGAGGTTTCTTTTTTCCAAGGGTAACAACATGCTCCTCCCAGGCACAGCACAGAGCTGTGGAGCCCTTGGTTGGTCTACACACAAAAATGATGCTGAAAACCCTCCAGTGGGCCAACGCAGCAGAAACTCGGGCAGCGATTCGGTGCGACCTTACTGTCCCACTTGCACCGGCACGGGTGACAACACCCCTGCCCACCCAGCTACGTGCTGCCTCGGTGCAAGCGAAGCGCCCCACGTAGATGTACTGCAGGTTCCTCCTAATTGCCTGCAGACTGTCTGTCTTCTGGGAATTCTTGTTTTACAAGTTTTAAAAGACAACAAACCCTCCACCAACCAGCTCTTGGGAGAGTCTGACATGCTGTCAATCCTGAAATGTCCGCAGGCTTTTACTCCTGCCTGAGAGTGTGTGTGCAGATTATTATTCCGTATTTCAAGTTTACGAGCATGCACACGCCTCACTTTTGACATGTGTGTTAGTCACAGTTACATCAGTTCCCCTCCTCCTGTGTAGATGCATAAGCACTCACAAAGTCAACAACTCTGTCTGCAAAAACCAGGTTATATCATAATTATATTATTATATTATATATATAATATATAATATAATATATTATATATTATATATTATATATTATATTGTATATTTTATATATCATATATGTAATATTATATGTAATATAATATATATTTTTATATATAATATTATACATGATATACAGACACACGTATGCATACACACACACATGGTGGACAATCTATTGCTTTTCATCATTCAGAACTAACCTGTATTTTCCTGGAGAGACGTGGGGCCTCCACATGACACAGTCCTCAACGCGTCCTTGGTACAGCAAGCCCAACAGATATGGTTGTCTTGAGGCCCAGTAATGAAAGGCTTGAAGAACAGCAAAACGCTGCTGCCCTAGCAAGTGGGACATGCTTTATACAGCATATGCCTGCTTATGCCAGGGCCCTTGGCCAGACGCAGACGCAGCTGCCGGTGCTTTATTCAGCAAAGCAAAGGAGTCTGTGCCTTCTGCATTATCAAACCAAACACTGGCCTTCCAGCTCCTGCAGAGAGCTAAAGATTACACTGGGAAGGAAACTCAGAGATTTCTGAGGGCAGGACAGATGAAGGCAAATAGTTCCAAGGACGGACAATACAAAGAGTTTCTTTTTTTTTTCCCCTTCTGGTTACGGTAGCCCCTGCAAACTTGCTTGTTGAGAAGGTTATTTCTTCTAGCACACCATCAGTGGTCCTCTGCTTGGCATGCTCTCGCACTGCCTTGTGATTTATGAACCATTTCCATTTCAGACCATGAAAATTTGACATGTGACATAGGATGTATGGAACTGCTCTCAACTGCCTTTGGGGCTGATTTTAAGCCAATCAGTCTGGAGTTTAGCGGTTGCCGAGAGCTTCGAATGAGTGCATCCTTTTCCTTGGCAATCCCTTTTATGCTATGTGATCTTTTTATGGGTATTAGCTGCTCGGGATGCACACAACTTCTGTTTATTATTTTCGGTAGCAACTGGTATTTTCAAAGATGCTAAGAACCAGATCATTAGCTTTGAAGTAGTGGTATGAGTGACTGACATGCAAATCAGCCCTTAACATGGTTCATCCACCCCTCTGAGGATTTCTCCAGCTTTGGGAAGTCCCCAGGGGACACACAGCTACTGCATCTGCCTGCACGTAGCCCCATGGGCTGGAGGCTGGCACTTTGGTGTTCTCTCTGAGGTGGCAGCGGCTCAGCACCGCTGGATCAGCCCCCGGGGATGGCAATGTAATTTATGGCAACCACCAAGTTCCCTCATTTACAGCTAAGATGTGGCCAGCACGGCTTTGCAGCAACATGGGGAGCGGCACAGGCAGCCAAACTATGTTCCCCCTCACCTCCTGTCGCTCACCACCTGTGTCCCTGGGTTCCACTGTGCTGCCTGCAGGATCAGGAGAGGGTGCAAAATTTCAGAATTAGCCTAATATGCTCTGACAAACAGGGGAAAGGATCAGCTCTACCTTGTCCACCAAGCCACCTCCGTCCTCCTTCAGGAGAACAGCTCATCCCATTACTGCCTTTGGAAGCCCAGCGGGCTTCCCGAGCACAGCTGGTGACCCCCACAGAGTCTGCATGTCTTGTTACTGACGTCTACGGTTTTCAAATTTGGATGCACTGATCGTGAAAGATTTACACAGCTGACCTGATTTTCCAAATTAGTGAAAATTAACATTAGTATCTGCAGCAGTGGCAGCTTATGGACTTGAGATCATCGGTTTACCCACTGAGCTACAGAAATTGCCCTTCTCTCTTTGATTGGAAGGATCTCTGAGCACCTGGAATTTAATTAGCACCTGACAAATGATTTGCTCTGCTTGCATCAGGCCTGAAGTTAGCAGTGCCAGCAGAGAGCTCTCTCCCAAACACGTCTGTCTTTCTCAGTGTACAGTCTGGATTTGGTGTGCCCCTTTACTGTGTGAACAGCGGGGTTGGACTAGATGGTCTCCTGAGATCCCTTCCAACCCTTGTGGTTCTGTGTGATTCTGTGAACCCAGGCCACCTTCCCTTATAGTCTGAACGGTTGATGAACTTAATAGAGGTAAGATTTGCTCATTACATTTCTTAAAATATTTCATGATTGGTGATATTATTACAGAATATCACAACAGTGCAACTTCTCAATAGGGACCACAGTAAAAATGAGGAACTCACAGAGGAAAAAGCATATTCTCCTGGGCTCCTGATACTCATGAACCTTCACTTGAAGACTTTCAGAAGTGACCCAGAGGGAAGGTGCCCTTAGAAAGTGTGCAGATAAAGATCTTACATGGGAATGCCAGCACAGAATAGATGATGGCTCAAGTTTCCTCTCTGCTGGTAAGGCCCCTTGTTCACAAGGGTTTTCTTAAGATAATTAGAGGTTTGTTTTTGTTTTAACTTCAAAGGAGTTTATAAGCTGAGGAAGGGACTCAGGAGGCCTGGAAACATTCATATACATTCATTTCATGATCTATAAACAGATGTATCTGCTCCATATGAGAAACTAGTAGTTCTGTGAGTAAAACAAAATTAGTTTTGAACTCAGCTCTTAGCCAGTAACCAGGTACAACATTTCGTAAAGCATTTCGAACCCCACCCCAGGGAGGACATGTGCAGGCAGTTCTCCACTTTAATGATTTTTCCTGACTTTGGTGTCATTTAAAGCTTGTCCCCCACCCCAGGACCCCCTGAGAAAGGGCCCCAGTGTGTCTGATACTCTCTCCATGTTTTCATTGGAGAGAGTCAGTGGGTGAAGCTGCAGCACCATGGGACGTTGGCTCTGGTGGGATTCATTGCTCCCCCTGCACATCAGAGGCAAGACACTCTCAGAAGGGCTTTTGTAAAGAAGAAGCCCCAAAGAGGACTTGTCTTGCCATGGCAGGATTTGCATAGCCTCTGTCTTGGAGAGCTCAGGCCATGCTAATGCTGAGTCCTTTAAAAAATTTTTCCATCCTCATTTGCTTGTTGTTTAGGGTCTGCTGCTCAGGGAACTCAACAAGGAAAATGAGGTGAATGAATTAAGCTTCATTAATAAAAGACAATCCCCATTATCTGTAGAAAATAATAAGACTGACTTGTCCAGCTGATGCAGTAGGTGCTGTTTAAATCGCTCCTGTAAGCAGTAGGGCTTAGAAAAGTGCAAGTAGTGCAAGTTATTCTACATTTTAATACTGTGTCTTTGTGTGTAATTGGAAACTGGAAGGCAAAATGCACAGTGGAAACCCAAATTCTGCAAGGTGAGCAGTAACGAAACAAAAACATTTTCTTCAGTGTTCAAGATAGAAAAATTACCAGAATGAGATTTCTCGTTCTACCAGAAATAGTAAGAAATGAAGAAGTGGGGGAGGGAAATGATCTAACTTCAAAAGAAAAGGAAACAAATGGAGAAATAGCCTCATGCTGTGGTAGAACCTGGTTTTGCATTGAGCAAGAGTGAAATTTTCTTTTGACTTTTATGGGAGCCAATCCTTATTTCTCATCAGAGCTGCATGTGCTGGGCGCGTGACATAGCTGTAGTTCACGCTCAGATTAATATTCTGCTTGGGAGCAGTCAGACTCAGGACTTCTCTTACCAGAGTGGGAAATAGCATGTGTAGCCTAACCCAGGTCCCATCATTACATGGGAAGGCTCCAAGTCCACATGGAGGAGTAAAACAGGCTTAGACCTTCACAGAGCCCTGGACCTCAGCTACTGTCCCTCCTTCATTAAGAGTCTAGATGGTGGCTTCCAAACCACGTTAGATTTATGTTTAAATGGCAGTAAATTCATAATTGTATAATGCTAGGAAAAGCCAAGAAAAAGATGTAGCTCACTCTGAGAGAACCAGTCTGTATGACAAGGACGATGTGCATCAGTGACTCACCTGTTGGTGCTGGGAGAATGAACCTACCCTCCGGATAAAGATTGACAGAGGAACTGTAGATTCTTCCCCCGTGTATTATTCATGAAGATGGATGCACAGAAAATGCTGCCACACTGGGAAGCAAGCGTAAGATACCATGTGCGAAGAGAATAACTGAGAGAGCAGTGTCTGGAGGGAAGAAGACTTGGGAAGAGTAAAGGGGGAAGTAAAGGCAAAAACTGATATGGTAAAGTTGTGGTAGCAAAGGTTT
This sequence comes from Gorsachius goisagi, assembly GCA_018403395.1. Lineage (NCBI taxonomy): Eukaryota > Metazoa > Chordata > Aves > Pelecaniformes > Ardeidae > Gorsachius > Gorsachius goisagi. The sequence continues at coordinate 48,671 of BOSO01013026.1, forward strand.
TTAATTTCTGAAAATATTAATAGTGACTATTTTCATAATAGCTTTTTATGTTTATCAAAGAGATGAATAAAAGAAATCACCAACAAGCATGCCAATAAAGACTGATAAAGTAAATGGTTAAGGAGAAGATTTACCAATGTATTTTTCTGTCTATTTACTCGAATAACTACAGATACAGCAACCAAACATAGTGACAGGACATAGAGATACTATGATGTGATTGCGTTCCCTCTCTGTAAGGAGGCAAGCGCTACTGTCCCAAGGCTAGCTGTGGTTTCCTGACAACTGCATCATTATTTTCATTACACGATCTGATACCTGGATGCTACCGAAGTATCATTTTCCTCTGGGGGGACTCTCCTGATGAAATACAATTCCTTTGCCTCTTTACTATCTAAACAGGTTTGAATTTTCACAGAGTGCGTTTTCCAAATCCCTGGTCCTACAAATTGAGTCAGACTGATGTAACCAAATAATATTGCAGCAACTATGAATACAGAAACATTTGTGTATTTCTCACCGCTTCTTAACTAATGCAAGTATTTTTTTCATTGCTTATGACTAATTGTTGTTGTGTCAAAAGCAGTAGACAGGAAAATTGGTGTTTCTTCCAAACATATCATTACAGTCACTAAAGTAATGAGAAATACATCAGATATTTTTAGGTCATCATTTTTTGTCAGGGAAAATAGCAACCTTTTTGAATAAACTGGAAATCATTATTGCTTCCACTGGGATTCACAGTGAATGCACTAATTATGGTGAATTCATTTGGTACTGACAAAGTTACAATGAAGTAATTTTATGGAAGCTCCATTATAAATTGCGATGGGCTGGGTTGTACCCGGGCCAGAAACTTGTCTTTGGCTGTGCCGGGCTCTCTGTCCCCGATGGGGTGCTGGAGGGAGAACAAACTGAGCTGAGGGAGTGTAAATTCCATCGCCCAGCAATCCCCTGGGATTGCTGTCCTGGCTCCTGTGCCCTTGGGCCCCATGGCAGAGGAATGAAGGGCACCCTGGGGCTGAGGAGAGGCTGGGAGCAGCTCCTGCCCTGCTGCAGGGCTTTGGGGCATCTTCGGGTGCAGCACTGCCCGTACAGGAGTGCTCAGGGGCTGCCTTTCCAAAATGACTTTCTGTATAAGCACATCCTCAGGAAATTAATCTGCATTAACTAGAGGTAAGTGTGTACAATACCTCATTAAACCACAGCAACCGTGGTGCACAGATGTTCACTAGACTTCCAATGAACCAAATTAAGGCTATTTCACTTCCAGCCAGGAGAGCCTCAGTGCAGTCCCAGAAGTGCAGATATCAAGCGTGGTGCTTGATTCCTCCTTTGCATTCCTCAGCACAACGTCAGCTTCAGGCTCTCCTGCTCCAACACGACCTGGTGACATGCTGCCACCACTGTTTGTGGGGCTGAGCAATGAGTCCTACCAGGGAACTGCTCTAGGTGGAAAGCAAGCCTTCCCCCTTTTCATGCAGGCTTACTTTTTTCCAGCATCGATTAACTGCTATAATTTTACCATGAGGCCCCAAAAGCAGCTGGGGAGGCACAGCTGAGAAGGGGATGGGAAGCAAGAGTGGGTGTCTGAGGTCTGTTGGAAACGTTTGGGCCAGTATCGTCACAGAAGTAAAACTCTGTGGCACTTGGCCATCACTTGCTGGTTAGCATCTTCTCTCTCAGAGCGGCTTTGGGATGATCTGTGCTTTGAAGATGCCAAAATGCTCAGGTACTGTCCTAGTATGGACATTAGACCTAATTTATGAGGTGAGAAACATCTAGAGAAGCAACAGCCTTGATGTCTCCTCATAACTGCAGCTTGCAGAACCACCAAAAAAGACTTTCCTTTTTGTTTTAATGTGGAGATCCTGGAAAGGGAAAGGGAAAGGGAAAAGGAAAGGGAAAAGGAAAAGGAAGGGAAAAGTCTCTTCCTAACACCATCCTCCACTTCCCCTGGGTGTTAAGAGGATCACCTGCACAAACACACCTGATTTGCCAAGAATAGAGTTACGACTGCAATCATTTCCCTACTCGAGTCCTTGGCATCATTATTTTTTCATTTGTGCTGAAATCTGTTTGTTTTGTACAGGTTCCTTAAAGGCAGTCCTGTTCCTCACAACATCCAACTACTGTGTGAAACATCCCAGGTGGGGGTAAGTGATGTTGCCAGTCAAAAGCAGTTGAATGTTCAAAACTAGGAATGTTTAATAAAATATAAAATTTCCAAAGACAGTCTTAGGTGAAACAACATTTTCTGTTGTTCTCCATAAATGAAAAGAATTTTTTTTTTTGCTTTTACATTCTAAACTAGCAACTATTTGCCTGATCTAGAGCAGTAACATTTTTTGAAGCAGAAAGCATCGGGCTCATTATTTATTTAGAATAAATAACTTGGCATTCACTGAAAACAGTCTCTCAGATGTTTATTTAATTCATATCACAGCCTTATACTTTATTACTTTCAAAGCTTAACAGGCTGAGATGAGGTTAACAACTGTTGTTAAACTTTTTCAATTAACTAAAAGGCAATTCTGGAACAAAAAAAGTTATAATATATGTTAAAAAATCCTGGAAGATGTGGAATGACTCCTCTGTTTAAAAAAACAAAAAAAACAAAAAAAAAAGAATGAATTGAGCTGTAAAAAAGAGGAAAATGTTTCCAAAGTCAATTTATCTAAAAATCAGCATGTCTGTGTAAGTCATTCCACAGATGCAAACCACTAGCATGAATATATCAACCTATTCTTCAAATGTATCATGGATCAAAACTCAGTGTTATTTTCCGGAAGGCACCTGGTTTCTAAACAAAATGGCCATACCTAAAATATTTATGTTCTCTTAAGTTTTTTAGACCAAAGATTTGCCTCACAGAATGGTTCCCACTGCAGGGCAGGAGAGTGATCAGAAAATGAGGATGGATTTCACTACAGTAGAAAGAATTAAACAGAGCTACTGATTCAGCTTAATTTAGCAGAAAGAGAATTAATTTTTTAAATAATGAAATGTATTGCAAATTGATTAATGCTCACTTCCCTGAAGCTCTCTTTCTTTTATCTCGGTTCAGTATTTGGAAGCTCAGGACTGAATTTTGCTTTCTCTCCCATCGAAGTAAAAGGTCTATATTAAAAATTTCCCTTTGTGATCACCAAACAGTTGTGTTTTGCAAACCCGTCTCCTCTGCCGCATTAGCCATTATACCCCTATGGCCATTGGAGACCGGAGGAGCTTTCCCATCATTAGACCCAGCCTAAAACCTCTAAATTCTCCAGCCAGCATCGGGGCCCTCGGGGCTCTGTTGACTCCCTCCCTTCTGTGGGGACTGTGGAATCCACAGGGGATCCTGCAGAGTACGGTATCTGGATACCACAGAACTGTGCAAAGCTCTCTGAAGGGCAGCCCTGCAATTTGTTGTTTTCTTTTGTTTTTATACAAAACTGCCTGTGTTTTCATGTTTCATAGGCTCAGACAGGGCAGTTGTATTCCCAGAAAAATAAGCCTGTCTGCATCAGCCAGCCCTGAGACCCAGGAGGCGTTGCAAAAGCATCAGCATCAACCTATGAAAGGCAGGTGTCAGCTCAGACACCTTTAAATACGTGAATAATCTCAACTTCAACATTCCTTTGATGCACCAAATTCCAGCAACTAATGGGGAAGAACCCCTGTGTAATGCTTGGAGATGTTTCAAGACTTTCAGGAGTGAAACCTAAGGAGACTTACACTCTTAAATCGCAACATGGCTTCTGAAGATGGCACAGTCGTACTGGGAAATAGTAACACAAAATTAGTAGAAAAGATAGCTCTGGGTCACTCCCTGTGGTGTACAAAGACCGCCCTACAGAGGTGTGCAGCTGCATGCCCCCAGTTCTTGCCATTTGCTGAACCTGCCATTCAGATACAGGCCTGTGCCGTTCCAGTGGGGACCAGACTTTCAGTCTTCCATCCGCAGGTACGTATGGGTTAAAAGGCAACTAAGAAATGCAGATCTATTGCTAGTAGGCTGAAATCCACTGTGCAAGGATGGGCACCTCAGCTGGAAATCATCAGTACGTACTTTGCTACCTATAGTCAAGTGCCTTTGGAGCTTCAGAAAGGCACTGCATTAGAGAAGAACATCTGGATGAAACCCTGGCAGTGCTGAAGTCAATGAGAGCTTTAACTGTGCTTTTCTGGGTTTTTATCCACAATACTCTTTCATTTGTTTGAGGTCAGCTGAAATGGTCTAGCAGTTTTATGCTTACATGGTAACACAAGGAGAATGACAAGGCTGAAAAGCTTAATGATAGTTAATTCAAGAGCACTTTCAAGGCTGAGTAAAAGACAGTATTTAGAGTTATAAGTGGATGGATTAATTTCTTGAAAGTGGTAGAATTATTAGAGTATCAGAATAAGTGTATTTTGAAATAGTTTTTGAGAAAATATCTGCTCTAGGATGAAAGCCACATTTATATGTTGTTCTTAAGCTTTTATGTTTTATATTATAAACCTGCTCTCCACATTAATTTTCTTGCAATTACGTTCAGTGACTTCTCTTTTCTTGTATCATGAATAATAAACCCTCTCAATATTTTTCTTACTTTTGCTGGACATAAAGACACAGTTCAAAGTCTTTTTGCTGTCTGTGGCTGAAGACATTTTTTTTTAAAGCTGCTTGCTCGGTGACTGGTGTCCCATTGTACAGCGGGGTTGTGAGCTACGATCTATCATCCCAGGCACTGCCTTTGCACAACAAATGGAAGTAACCAAATTTCATGACATTGATGAGGGACCGCAGAGCTGTGTATGTGTGCATGGCCCCCTTTTGTATGTACAACCTCCCTTTTAAAGAGAGGAGACTTACATGTTGCCAGATCTGCTAAAATTATAGAAAGGGCGACTGGCACAGCCAGCGTCAGACTGGAAGTCCCAAGTCCACAGTCTTAACAACTAGAATATAATAGAATCATAGTATCATAGAATAGTTGGGGTTGGAAGGGACCTTTAAAGGTCATCTAGTCCCCTGCAATAAGCGGGGACATTTTCCACTGGATCAGCTTGCTCAGGGCCCCGTCCAAACTGACCTTGAATGTTTCCAGGGTTGGGCATCTACCACCTCTCTGGGCAACATGCTCCAGTGTCTCACCACCCTCATCGTAAGTAGAAATAGAAACAGAAACATAAAATATAACCTGTCCTGTAACGACGGGGCTGTCTTTCTCTGGAAGGATGTAGCAACTTGAAGCAATTACATAAAGTGTATAAAGACCACGGTCTCATCAGATTAAAGGCAGCCAAATGGAGACTCGCCCCAGTGGGGGACTCTACGTCTGTGCCATCGGAGGATACTGCCTTTGCTGCACTGCACATTTTAGTGAAATACAGCTCCTGAATCGATTTAGCTGAGTGTTATATGTAAAAAGACATATGATTGTGGTTTTGCTAGCTAGCTGCAAGAACAGTGCCACCAATCATAATAAGTGAACTGTCTCACTCAGCTTAAAGATGCCATTGTATTTTCTCCCCATGGCTGCTGAGAGCAGAGGGGAGACAGGAAGGCCTGAAGCCCAGAGAGGCACAGAGGCAGCAAGAAGAATACGTCTCTCTCCTAGAGGTAAGTGAGAAGTGTAAATTACACCTTTTCAGTTTATTAAGTACTAATTAAGGGTTGCAAGCCTGGCATTCTTCTACCAGACGTGTGGTGCCAGGGAAGCAGCCACCCGTGCACTTGGACGTTGACTGCTATCCTGTGATTATACAGAATCCAAGCGTGGCTTTTTCTTTTTTGGGTATTGCTGTCATTTGAATAATAGATCATCAGCATGCGTCGCTGCGGCGATCCATTATTCACAAGCAGTTATCATCCAAGAAAGATGTGTGGCTGTTTCAGAGAGCTCATGTGATGCCCAGGCAGCATGGCTGCATGCTGGGAGCCTCATGAAGGTCTGACTGACCTCAGGAGCTGGAAGTAAAGGGTCCCTGGCCGTCCCCCCAGAAGCGGTGGAAATGAGCTGATTCCTGGTATGTTTAAGAAGGATATTCCTGACTCTGAACTGAGCCATCACCACTGGATGGTGCTTGATGCAGCTCCCAGTGAAAAATATAAATTCCCTGAAACCCTTCTCTGTGAGGAAGGTTTCTTCTGCAGAAGGATTCTTCTGTTGTTCTTCTGCAGAGAAGCAGCGAGGTACAGCACATCTGCAACCTGGCTGCCACCAAGTCTCCTACTGCTATCAAAGCAAGGGGGGTTAAGGAAGGGACCATAAGAGGACACCAAGGTAGCTCTGTAGGTGGTTACAGGGAGCACCCTCCAAGCAGGGAAGTATGTGTGAAGGAACTGGTTTGAAAACTAGTGACAGGGCTTAACATCATGAGCTGAGATGAAGCAGAAGGCACCCTCCCAATACCTAATGAGAGAGGAAAGTGAGTGGGAACAGTAGAGACAGGGAAGGGGAATAACCACTGAGGAGCTGCACCAGCAAGGACAAACATCCTGTGCTGGGGAAGAGGGAGGGGAGGACAAGCACCCTGAAGGGGGTTGCCACTGGGGAGACCAGCAAGGGGCCCTGCTCTGCCTCGTATCCAGCTGGGTTTGCCGAGGCCCAAGAGGAGCACACTATGGAGCCTGAGATTTGAAATGACGAGAACCCAAACAGGAGTTTCATCTAAGAGTCCAGCTTAGCCATCTGGAGCCAATCTAATCTCGCACTAAAATGTTTTCCTCCCACACTCCAGCCAGAAGAGAAAAACCAATAACATAGCCAAGACTTTTTAGTGGCAGTGGAGCAAATCTGAGTTCAAGGGTGGCTAATTGGGTCATGCACCATATGATCCGCAAGCTTCAGATGCCGAAGCTGACTTACACTTGACTGTTCTCACTGTGCCTTGCTTTGTGCAGTTGCTTTGTGTTGCTCTACAATGGCAGCCTCAGTTTAAACAATATTTTACCCATACTCTGTGGATGTTTATAGCGAGCATCTCCCAGACAGGGGAAGAAGCATGAGGCAGGTTCCTGCTAAATCTAATACCAGCTAAACTGCAGCTATCTGAGCATCTTCAGCATAATTCCAAATAATCCACTTGACTGAACAGTTAGGCTTACTGATTTTCTTCCAATGTTTTAAATATTTTGCTTTCCCTCTCTTGAGTTGCATCAACAAATGCTAAAATTATTCCTTCTTTTTTGACTTATGGCAACTGTTGTATGACAGGTTTTTCAGTTTACTGGCAAAACCATTCAAAAGAATGCAGGATCCCACCCCATGTTCATTTTTAAGATGTTTCAAACTGTTTTCCCCTTCTTACAAAGCTGAAAGCATTTTAAAAAAAAAAAAAAGTTTGAGGAAAGATGAAATTGGCTCATAGTTTTATGCTTGCATAATAACAGAAGGAGAATGGTTAGGCTGAAAAGCTTAACGACAGTTAATTTAGAATCATTATTTAGCCGAAGTATATGGTAATATTTAGAGATAAAAGAAGATGGAAGTTTTCTGAAAAGGTATGTTCTGGGAAAATAAGACTAGGAAATGCAAAACCGCAGCGTGCACTTCCCTTAACAGTTGACCTGTAACAACTCATCTCACTGACATTGCAGACCCCAAGGTAATGCCTGCATACCTCTATATTAGCTTTATAATTAACCCAGTAATAGTGGCAGGCATCATCATAAAGCTGTTCTTCAGGCTGACTACATCTACGCCAGTGCGTGTAAAAGGGTGCCGTGTGGCATGAATAGGGGAGGGCATCATTTCAGAGATATCCCTCCCCAGGTGGCATTCCTTAATATTGCAACCACTTTGCTTAATTATGCAAATGCTACTGAGAGTATTAAAGGAAAAACTGGAATCTCTAATTGCACAGACCTCCTCGTCTGTATTCTGGATACATCCAACCGTCCAGCTGTAAGGCTTTTAGGACTACTTGCGGTAGCAGTAGCCTTGTGCTAGTTGTATTCTGCACACAGCAATTACTGAGTCTTGCTAATTTTTGAAAGACACTACCCCATTTTTGGCAATCATAGTTTGAACTGAGAAAACTAGTACATAAATAATTAGTCCATAGATTAGTATTAAATCAAATACTAGTTCTAATAGTTTTTAAAATATCAGAAAGAAATAAAAACCAAAATGATAAATTTTGAAGCTGAAATTAATTTTGAATTAAATAACTAGAGAGATTTCCTTTAAAATATGTGGAAACAAAACTTAAAATTTTGACTTAAAAATAGTACACGTGAAATAAACCTGTGGACAAAATACAATTTTTTCACAAATTTTCATCCAAAAATGTTTCCCCCCTCAGTTGACAAAAAACCCCAACCAAATAAATTATGTCAATAAATAATGTAATAAATCCCCAATCATGGGATCGTAGAATCATAGCATTGTTTAGGTTGGAAAAGACCTTTAAGATCATCCAGTCCAACCGTTAACCTAACCCTGCCACCCCACCACTAAACTATGTCCCTAAGCACCTCGTCTACATTATTATTAATACGCTGGCTAGAATAGTGATAGGTAAGTATAAAGGACCCCAAACATTGTAAAAACTGTCTTTGCTTCTCACATCTGGGGGGCAGATGGCTTACCTGGCATTCAAAATATAAGCAATATCAACTTAAGTCTGCATTATTTTGAGGTGTTTAGGTGGAGAGTTTGATCCAAACCCACCTTCCACCAGCACATATGCCAGAACTTAAAAAATAATTACTCATCTGAATGAAAACAGGGAGAAAGTCATGTACTTTGATCTCTAACTCCATTTTTTTTAAAGGCTTCTCTTGTAATGCAAAGGGCCTGCATATATGATCTTTTTGTCTGATTTATCAATATACCATGGGATACAGAAACAAATTACATCATTTTTAACAGATTTTTGCAACTGGGTGATTATAAATTTACCTTATCCAAGTGATTTACCTCTGGCATAGCATTTGAATTTCCACTACCACTTTTGCAGCTTGCATCAGGAGGACAGGAGGAAGAATGTGATCAGGAGAAAGCCCAGGCAAAGCTGCTGATGGCAGCAAACAAAGGCGGATAGAGAAATTTGTGTTGCATCGCAGTGAACCAGCCCTTCAGCAAGAAAGGGGATTAATTACTGCGTACACATACACAGTGACTAATGGCAGATAATTTGGAATGAAGATTAATTGTTTCCTTAATATGTCACGTTTGCTGCCCACAGGCTGCCTGCCTGGCTGCCATGGTCCCGTGGGAGCTTTGCCAAACAGCCTCTTAGGACCTCTTAGGAAAAACTGAGGGATTATCCCTTCTCGTGTCCCTTACAGTGACTTCCAAATATCTTAGCTTAAACTATGTCCATAATGTCCAGCTATGTCCATATGTCCACTATGCCCAACTTGGCATCTAGCTAAGACTGTCTGTCCCTGAGGCTGTCCCATACTATGAAGCTCTCCATTTCCCTGGGCAGACAGCTTTTGAATTGGAGGGATTTGGGAATATGGAAAAGCTGGCAAATAAATAAGAAAGATCATTTCTAGAGAAGTTCACTAATCATTCTTTAAGGATCATTTTTCTTTAAGGAGACTACGATTTAGCGAAGCTGTCATTCTAAAACATCAACCTCCACCTTGGCCGGGTCCCTGCCCAAGCCTGCTGGGTGATGCGTGGCATCAGGGAGGCAGCTTTCAGACTCAAATTCATTACAATTAGTGCTAAAAATGACTCATCTGCAGAGCCTTGGTTTGCCCGCTGACTTGCATCAGCCCTGCACTTACAGGTTTCCTCTAACTCCAGTGGAACTACTCAGTGTCTATATGGTGATTTTGGAGGAAAGAGGAATCAGGTCATGTCTCTATCCTATAAAAATACTCTTGTCCTGGAGCCAGCGGCATCTGCTACGGCTTAAATTGTCCTTACAGGACTAAGAGCTGGATTTTAGAAAAATGAGGAGTCTTCTGAAAGGAATGTCGGATCCTGGAGTCTTGACCAGACAGATCACTAATGATAGCTTGCATTAAAAGTACAACAGCAAGGAAGCTGAAGAATATAATCCATAAGCTTAAGTACTTGGAAACTTTTAATTATTTTTTAAACAAAGTTCCTCACAGTCTGGATGCCTTGGAGATTTCTGATATCTACAGAATCGTTCAGCTGTCTGCAGGCAGTTGACCGAAAATCTCCCAGGTCTTTATTAATCAATGCTTGCAAGTGACTCTTTGGTCCTGGCAGCATAATTCCCCAGGAATATTTGGATGCATCACAAAAATTATCAAGAACTGCATCCTTGCCTGTGATCCCACTCCAAAGACTAAGTAGTAAATGGACACATAGCCTGGATTATCCTGTTCCTTTCGGAGCTGGTTCTTGCAGTTAAGGAGTGGCCTGGTGGAAGATTGCTTGAATTCTCAGTTCAGGTGTTGTATCTACATTTGTTATCGCCACCTATTTGCTTGCAATAAGCACTGAAGCACTGCATTGGGTTTCACAACACAAGATCTGAAATCTTACTCTTGCACTGAAAATGTAAATACCACAGAAAAGTAAGCAGCAGCAGCAGCAAAGATGGCAGGAACTTAGAGGGATAAATCACTGGTTCTATTTTATATGCCCTTGGTGTGCCAATAATTCCTTGTTTCACTGTATGAAGAATTACTAAATTAATGCACTATATCCATCAAAATCGGAATTTTCATGAATGTCATATATTATTCTCTCTGATCTAATAGCACAGTTGCAGAATGCAATTAGTATCTCTATCAGCAGGAGTCTACATTTGTCAAATCATCATTATATCAAATTTGGCTTTATGTGCGCATCTTGTATGATCACGGAGGCCAAGTTCTTGCATATACTTTCAAACCATAAATACAACTTTCCTGTAGAGGTGATTCTACTGACTTTTTTGATGTGCTCCAAGAGTTAAGGTGATACAGAGCATCTAGTTAAGGTGATATAAACGTCTGTCCCTAAGCATTATGTAGTGCTCTCGGTTGCCTAGATAGGATGGAAAAGAGTGAAAGCACATTGATGTAATTCTGATGCAAATAACTCCTTAGCCTAAATTATCACGGGTCTCCTCACAAGAGCTATGACAGAAAAATGTAAGGATAAGGAGATTAGAACAAGAAAAGAAGCATGTAGCAGTAAAGACATCTGTAGTTCTTAGAATTTAATCAGGTGCACAAAAGATTATTTTAATTTTAAGCAAGGACTGGACAGATCATTGATAAGGACGGGTTGTAATTACGACTTCTTGAGAATTAAGATTTGTAAATTCTAACTGTGCTACTTGTGGAGCTGTTTGATCTGTATCCAAAGGCACTGCTGCTGCAGTAAGACATGGCCTTTTACTGGAGCAAGTGGTTTGAAAGCTTCACTAAATTTAATGTAGCAACAAAAAGTTACTGCTTTTTAGTGTCATTTGTTACTTATGATTATTAACAAATCTCATACATAAGGCTGCCTATACTTAGGCATGAGCTTTGTTACCAGTCCTCAGAGAACAACATTATAAACCTTTCCCTTGTAATGCTAATGATATGTTACTTAGACATGTAATTTAATTAACACTTTAAGTAATGTCAGGTTTTCTGCTGAATGAATTTAGATGCTTGTCTTATGGTTTCATATCATACACATGTAGTGCCAAATTCTGCTCTTGGGTTTATAACTTCAAGCTTCCTGACACTTAATGCATCTTGCTGAAATGAGGCATCTAATTAACTGAAGCATGTATTCAACCTGATTTCCTTTCCAGTCAATGGAGAGGTTTCAGTTATCCAACTGGAAGAAGTGTATGACCCTTATTGATGACAGAGCACGCCCAGCGTGCCCAGACCCTGAAACAGGTGAGACGAATCTGGGCCATTGACCTAAGATATCCTTATGTGCCTTAGGATAGACCTTAGCCCTTAATATTTTGAACTGTTCACTTGCAGAATAATCATATATTCAACAAATTACAGAATATTCAGTAAAACTGTCAGAAATATCTTTCTTGTGAAAAAATAAAAAAGTCCACAACAATAGATTAAAGTTAGGGTTTCTTTTTTCTCATGTTGCTCCCCATACTGATGGTATTGGTCACAGCTTTGTACATGGATACTTCTTTCTTCTTTTTACTTGCTTCTTATAAATCTAAATGAAAAGGTAAAATAATTTGTGGATTCTTTTTCACTCATGAGGGGAGAACACATACGTCTTGTGATGGACAAGATGTCAGTTAGTATACAGTGAGGTTTGTGTTTTGTGATGTAGGCTTGCCTTGATGAAGAGCTGGGTTGCAGTTGCCCGTAGAAACTTCCAGTTGCCGTTTTTCAAGTGTCTTCTGCCATTTCCTCTCTGGGGTGGGCTATGTTTGGCAATCCAGAATTGAACAGCTCTATGCTAGTCTAATATCTCTAAATAAACCAGTCTCAGTTTTTGAATGAAGTTGATTCATATGGATGTGCCAGTTGTTTTGTGAACTTCCTGACTGGCAGAGTTTCACGGTAGTCCTCCAAAGTTCCTGTCTGAGTATTGCATGTAATATTTCTTTAACTTAATGCTTAGAGAATAGTCCAAGTTCATAAAATTTAACAGTGTCATTTGCAGAGGTCAACAGCCTTCCACACTCCGCCCAAAAAAGCAACATTATATAAGTGAAAATCTCCGAATATGAAAATCAGTGAGAACACCTCTGATAAAACAAGTATCCCAAAACCTGATGGTAAATTCAAAGAAGAAAGGCAGAGCTTCCTCTAAGCTAAATTTAAAAAGCCATTATTTGATTTTAAAATGCACATTAAAGCAAGAAGGCCGTTTCTGAGGATATATAGAAAATGCCTTTGCCAAACTTTTCTTGCTTTTGAGAAGTTTCCTAACAGCATCTAGTTACTTGTGAGAAAAATCTTCATCTGTGTTTTTAATTTCATATTGTTGTCTGTCTATACTTTTTTTTATCCCCATCCCAAATAATTTTGAAAGGTGTTTTACAAACAGATAATAAAACAAAGTCTTGGGAAAAATCTTTAAAAATTTGGAGAAAATATGGATATATAGATGAAACAGCTAATCATATTTTTTCGTTCCATGGCCCTTGGGTATCCAGTTACATTGGAAATATCGCCACGTGTATCTACTGTTAGTAGAGAATGAAGAGAATGAAAAATACAAGACATTGGAGACGGTAGAAAGAAATAAAAATTGACTGGTTTAGATATTAATTTTGTCCTGGACCACTCTCATGGTTTTGTATTTTACTCAAAAGTATTCTCCTTCCTTTTGATCATATTGATGGTACATGGGGATCTGTTACATTTACAGAAAAAGCCGTCCCCATCTATATTTTTGCATAGGTGCGTACACCTTTTCAGGAATTATAACAGAATGATCTGCTGTGTGGAAATGTATTCCTTGCTGTCAATAGGAGCTACATTTATAGGTGAAGGCAATACATTTTCACCTTACGTGATTTGAAAGGGAGGCTCACTTTCTTCCAAAAAAGCGGGAGACCAGAGCATTGCCCTGGACAAGTGAATGAGAAACCCACAACGGGCTGACTTATGAATGGGTAAGAAAAAATAATGGTTCTCTTAGAAGAAAGAGGCATAAATCCAGCTGATGCGGTCAGAGGGAGCGATTCTTCTCCTAATACGGGCTTCCAGCATCTGGCAATGTTTGCATTATTCTTGGAGCTGCTCCTGCCCATGACGTATCCCGTTACTTGCAGCAGCTGGAATGAACGAGTATGTGACGGTATGCTAACTAGCGTTTAAAATGCCATATATGTTGGCTGGTATTATGAAATAAATTTTACAGCAGGAACTACTGCATTCTGTTCCTGTAGTGTTACATTTCTATTTCAATCGCAAGCAGCGTGGAGCTGATCAGGTAATGTCTTTGCACTGGCTGGACTTTGATCCTGGGAACTCCTTGCAACGACATAGTAGTCCAAGAAGATAAATTGGTGGACTTGAATAAGAGCATAGAAACTATTCCGTTTATTAATGGTGCCAGGAAATTCTCAATGGTAATAATAAGCCTCCATACATAAAGTTGAAAAATAGTTCTGTACATAAGCTTTCTTTCCTTTTGTTAAAGGGAGACTTGTGAGGAGAAACTCACAGGAGCTGAGGCAGTTCCTTCCAGTGGGAAAAAATCAACGCAGAAGAACCCAGAGATTAAAACTCTGAAAAGCAAAGCATGCATTTGTTTTTGTTTTACAGTGTCCATGCAAAGAAGCAGAACTGTTTGACATGTGTGATCTGTACATTGCCTGGGCTAGCCTAGGATAGGCTTTGTCTTATCCATTTTGAAGTTTGCAACAAGGTGCTGGAAACCATACCTCTTTCCTCAGCCTCCAGCTGCTCTGTAGCTCTGCTGCCCAAGTCACCCTCCCTGCGCCCAGGTGCCTGGCTCCTTACCTCTGTGTCCACCCTGCTCCTAGGTAGGTCTCATGGTCCTTGTGCCAGGGACGTCTACATTGCAAGGTTCACCATCCTCCGTACCTCCTCTTTAAGGCAAATCTCAGCAAAACAGTCTTCGGGCAGACTGCCAGGGCAGCGTATTTTGCACTCTTCACACAGTGTTTATTGGTGAGCAATGGTGGTTGTCAGTACCACAACCTTCACAAGAACAAAATGTGATTTGAAAAAGGAAGTATGTGCATTTAACTCAAACCAAAGGCTTACAGGGACAACCTCTCAAGCTTGGACACAACTCTTTCACTAGTGCTTAGTCCTTGATGTTGCCCTGCAGAAGTCAGTGAGCCTGGCATCCCTCATTCATAAATACTGGATTAATGTTGAACCTTGGAGGAGAAAAAATTCATCCTTGTCCAGGCATGTCCACAGGCTGGAGGTGGGTTAACCCAGTGACATGACAGAAAGTTCATGCTTCTAGCCCAGCTGCAGGAATATAGGCATGACCTGATCTGATAGAAACTAGAATCATAGAATCATAGAATCATTTAGGTTGGAAAAGACCCTTAAGATCATCAAGTCCAACCGTTAACATAACCCTGCCATCCCACCACTAAACCATGTCCCTAAGCACCTTGTCTACCCACCTTTTAAATACCTCCAGGGACGGGGACTCCACCACTTCCCTGGGCAGCCCCTTCCAATTCTTGACAACCCTTTTGGTGAAGAAATTTTTCCTGATGTCCAATATCTAAACCTCCCCTGCAGAAACTTGAGACCATTTCCCCTCTTCCTATCGCCCGTTACCTGGGAGAAGAGACTGACCCCCACCTTGCTACAGCCTCCTGTCAGGCAGTTGTAGAGGGCCATAAGGTCTCCCCTCAGCCTCCTCTTCTCCAGGCTAAACAACCCCAGTTCCCTCAGCCATTCCTTGTAAGACTTGTGCTCCAGACCCTTCACCAGCTTCGTTGCCTTCTCTGGACACATTCCAGCACCTCAATGTCCTTCTTGCAGTGAGGGGCCCAAAACTGAACACAGTACTCGAGGTGCAGCCTCACCAGTGCCAAGTACAGGGGGACGATCACATCCCTATTCCTGCTGGCCACACTATTCCTGAGACAAGCCAGGATGCTGTTGGCCCTCTTGGCCACCTGGGCACACTGCTGGCTCATATTCAGTCAGCTGTCAACCAGCACCCCCAGGTCCTTTTCTGTCAGTCAGCTTTCCAGCCACTCTTCCCCAAGCCTGTAGCATTGTGTGGAGCTGCTGTGACCCAAGTGCAGGACCCAGCTTTTCGCCTTGTTAAACCTCATACTGTTGGCCTTGGCCCATCGATCTACCTATCCTCGAGCAGATCGACACCCGTGCCCAAGTAGCAGAGAGAGTCAATACATGATCAGACCTAAACGCTGCTGGTGCCCAGTTGAGTCATTAATACTTTTTGAGCAAGGTTGAACTAGTGAGTGTGTTATACAGGACACATGCTGGTGCCCAGCATGGTTTTGATCTGGCTCCAGGGACCTGACAAACACCCTTATTGCATGGTCCAGCCACAGCCTGAGGTTTGCCTGTGCAGGTTGTGCATCCCACCTCCCAAAGAGCTGTCGGGCAGCTCAGAGAGAGTGGCCAAAGTATAGGAACACCAAATAGTCTCAAAAATGGTTATGCTTCAAATCTGCTTGACATTCCCACTGTCAGTTTTATAAATGTAGCAGCATTATTATTGTAGAGCAGGCTATTTTAAGACAGACAGACTAACAGAGTTGGATTTCCATATTTATTTAGATTCATGGTTTTGCCATTGCATATGTTAGCTCTTTTTTTTTGTCAAAATGGCTTGACTAGAACTAATGTCTAGCACATATTCCCTAGGGAGGGATGCCAAGCTGAACTGTGAAATACACTTGTCATTTCACACTCTTCTACTGTTACTTGGGGTAAATTTGGTCATGCCAGTCCTGCTCAACCTCTTCCAAAACAAATTAATCAGATGGAGTCTGTGGTCCTCCACAGTTTCTAAGAGCCAGGCTGCAGAGATGTCAAATTGGGCAAAGAAAACTAGCGAGTGCCTGTTCAAAGACTTGTCTCTAACTTCTTTCAGCTCCCTTCTTGGTAAAATAGGGGAACTTAGCCTCCTTGGTAAAGTGGTTTAAAGTCCGTGGACAAAAGTACCAGAGAACAAGGTTTAGGTGTTATAAGACTTAGCCCTCAATAAAGGATTTTCTTCCCTCCCTGTGAGATTCTTGTGCCGTCCCATGCAGATTGTCATCATTATTTTGTTCTTTGGTACTTTCTTGCATTTGACATGTTTTTCACCATATCTGAGAGTAGAAAAGACCTTCTTTACAACGACATTAATAATTTAAACTCCCGGAGAATGAGAGGTTTTTTGTCACTTATTCTCAGCTCCACATACATGCCTTTCTTAGGATATGTACTCTGATCTCCCATTAGTCTTTTCTTGTGGCCTGAATCTTCCCTCTTTCATGTCCTCTCTTGCTTTTTAACACTGTGGAGATTATCTGAAGCCAGCAGCAAGCTACAAACATTTCTCATTGCTGCTTCAAAGAAGCCTTGCTATGGCCACTCCAGTCTCTGCTAGCAGGGAAAGCCTTTGAAATGCATGAGGCTCCACAGCATGCTCACAGCAATGACACAGTATGGTCACAGCAAT
Organism: Gorsachius goisagi; assembly: GCA_018403395.1. Lineage (NCBI taxonomy): Eukaryota > Metazoa > Chordata > Aves > Pelecaniformes > Ardeidae > Gorsachius > Gorsachius goisagi. The sequence continues at coordinate 65,686 of BOSO01013026.1, forward strand.
GAGGAGCATTAAAAAAAAAAAAAAAAAAGAAAAAAAGAAAAAAAAGAAAGAACTGTTTGTTTAAACTGTTGGTAGTGACTATGTAATTAAAGAGATGAGAAGGTCTGGAGTTTGTTTGTCTTTTGGAGGAAAGTTACCCACGCACTGGATTCTGCTCTACTACAGGTTGGGCCAACTATAGCCCTGTCCCTCACCCAGGGACTGCCTTGTTATTGTGGCCCAGATGGATTTGGCTCTTGCGCTTTGGCACAGCCTCGGTACGTGCCTGCTAACCTGTGACTGTCTGTTGCAGAGTAAACGTGAGGTTACCCAGACAGTGCAAAACCTCCCCGAGTGACCACAGGACGTCTGGGCTGGCAGGCTGCCCACCGACCTTAGAGTCTGGATGAATCGAGAGGCGGTTTAGCCCTGGCCCCAGGGCGGTTGCCATCATTCAGGAAAGCAGGTAAAAGCTAAAAATTCCCCCCGCCCCGGGCACTCAGAAGCCATGGGATGAGCCCAGAGTGGGGAGGGAGAGAGTCCTGTCATCTGGGCAAGCGCTTTGGCTTCTTGGACCGCTGTCCTTCCCCATTCTGCGCAGGGACAGGCAAGCGCTGGCAATGAGGGACTGTGGCCAGAAGTGTTGTTAAAAGGAGTTTTACTTGAGGATGAGCCTTCAGCTGCAGGACCCATCAGCAAAACCCCTCCGGGAGGTGAGAGATGATCACAGCCTCTTGCCAACAACAGTCCAGGGCTAAGTCATTTCCAACAAAGTAATGCAAACAGAGCAAAGAAATGAGTCAATCTGCTGCATCCTATCTGTAAGCGGACAAAATTACTCAGTTACTTGGTCAGGTAATCCTGCCCTGGATAGAATTAAGTTTGTTAGCCCCTTCAGTAAAGCAGCATTAGCTAAAATGAGAACACATTATATTCAATCTATCAAGATAATCTGCTGTGCTAATGCGATAATCTTGGAAAGACAATTTGTGGGCTATCTCTAGGAAGCTGGCTTTTACTTTTTATTTCCTTTTGTCCTTTTTGGGAGAGTTCTAGGACAAATATCCAAGTACTGAGAAGTTATTGGAATAAAAAAGGGTTAGTATACAACAATATAGCTCCATCTGGGGAATGACAAAGAACTTCACGGTTGCAAATGAGCATTTTGTTACTGTTGTGGAAATGCTCTTTTTATACTGCATTTCAGAATGTAGCCAGGGAAGATTAGACAAAAGACAGGAAAATATGTGAGATTTTATATGAGCGTAGGAGAAAAAAAGCCCTGTGGATTAAGCACACTCTTGCTTGCTCCTGCAGGTTAGCCTCTCCACAGCATCTGCTCTGCCCTGTCACACCTGAGAACCTTAGCAATAAAGAAGGCAAAGCTCAGATTTGGAAGTGTCAAGTTTTTTAACTTCGTGGAGTTTGGATCATTCCTGGAGGATCAAAGGGCACAAAATGATCTGTAACAAAACACAAAGGTGTTTTGAGTTAAACGAAATCTGGAGGGAACCTCTTTCATGACAAAATGAACCACGGGGGATGCGGATACCTCGCTGATCAGGCTTTGTCACAGGCAGGCAAATACTGTGATTTGCTTGGCAAACTCGAGTGATGCGTTGGGTACTTCCTAATGCTCGTCTTATACTTTCTGAAATCTGCAGCTATGGGTAGATTTCCTTTCATTTAAGCTTTTCAGGATGAAAAACATGCAGTAGTCTACACTTGCTGCTTGTGATGATGGGGAGCGACCCGGCCCCCAGGGAGGGTTCAGCCACGATGCTGTAGATGCTCCATCTTCCCAGGCATCTCCATTTCCCCACCCCCCATGGAGGAACCTCAGAGAACCTGTTTAACCCCCGATCCCAGCTTTTGGAAGGCTAGAAATGGCCTGGCTGAATCAATCCTTCCATGAATAACTGGAAGTGGGATCCATCTCACCTGGCTTTAGTGCCCTAAAAATTAGGTGTCCAGTCTAAGACAGCTGACTCCGTCTTCTAGCCAGTGCAATGAAGTAAAAGCCTACAGAGGTCAATTTATCTGACATGACCACATAAGACAAGTTACCCCCTGGCGGTGCCTGTTCCTCTCCAGAGGAGAAAAAGGAAGACTAGGGTGAGCAGCAGATGCTCTGTCTTGTCAGCTCCTTACAGCCATGTGGAGGCATCGGGATTTTCTCATTACGGCAGAGCTCCATACCCGCACTGCCGCAGAACACCACTGACCGCATATGCAGAAAGCCACTTTGGTAATGTTGTGCTTCAGTCAGACCACTTAAGTTAATGTATTCCTATTTGAAGGAACGTCTCCAATATAATATGCTGAGTACTGTACGTAATGGGTTGGAAAAGCCTGCCTGCTCTGTAATCACCTTGGACATTCAACAATAGTATAGCTGCAGGTGCTTTATACATGTAGCCTATAGCGTTCATGAATCTGAGTAGATGGATTTGTGAAAATACTTATATTTTATTCACCAGTGGTATCTGGAACTTGTTGAAATTTTTATTTTCATTAAACATGCAAGAACACTATGTACTGCAGTGTGATTTGAATGTATAATTTAGAGGGAAAATTATTTTTTTATATTTTATGAGAGTTGTTTGCTGCCATTCCTGCCTAAAGTTTATTAAATCAAATTTGTTTGTAAAACCAGTCATATCTGAAGTGAGGATGCAACACACTGCATTTACAGATTTCTTTTTTTCCAAAAGCAATACTAGTCATGTGCTTACAAAACTTTTTTAGAGACTTTTGTCAGTCTTTATGAACCAGCTAAAACCTATGTTTTTAACAAAAAGAGTCTACAAAGTATAAAAGGTTGACAAGTAAATTCCTCGTATAATGTATTCAGCGGGTCAGAGTAATTATAATAAATGTGGAATGTCTGCCCAGATTTTTGCAGACAAAATCCCTGAGTCACAGCTGCCTTTATGATTTCAGAGGTTATTTGGTTGGATCCCACGCTCTCAGTCTCCCCACTCATCCCAACTCCATCACTGCACCACTGCTTTCTTCTGCAATGATATTTCCTAGGCTTGTATTAGTTTTGATATAAACCCATCAGCTGCACTCAATCACATACTGCACCAGACACTCCAAAACCCCAGTTCTCCTGTACGGGAGTTTTATCAGGTCACTTATTACTGAAATTTACTTTAAGATGAGTATGCTCACCATGGAGAGAGTAGATTATGAATATTAATGTCACAGTATATAATGGCAGTGTTTAGTGTGAAATTCAAAATGCAGATAGAGATATGCACCATAAAGCTCTTGCTTCCACAAAGTCCACTGAAGTAGAAAATCATTTTGAAGCTAAGCAAGGCATGATCAAATAAAATCCCTTGACTGATACTGATACTCTGGATTTTTAAACTTGCCTAAGTTTTATGTGACTTAGTCAAGTAATTTTCTACAGTTTACAAAATGCTAACAACAACACAGCCGAAAAATGGAATTGTGTTTTGAAAATATGCATATTTTAGTCTAACTCTTTTGCTTTTAACAAGCTTTTGTGTGTATGAGTGAGAAGCTTTCATGAATATCCTATGATTTTTTTTAACTGGTATAGCAAAGGTCTTTTAATTTGTTAAGAAAACACGTCACTATATGTCGTATCTTGTACAATTCATTAACATTTTGACTATCTTTTTTTGTTTGTGGGATGAACTACTTCATCTAAACTACATGACAAGGGCAGAATCAATACTCTTCTGGTGAAGAACTTCAACGACATTAAGAAGAGGTTGGCTAAATTTTTATTTATCAGACTTTTATTGGAAAATAAATTGGAACTAAAGTGGAGAGGAAGAAAAGAAACTCTGGTTTATTTCTTTTTCCCTTTCAAAAACACAGAAAAAGACAGAATAAAGTGAAAAAGCCAAGTGAAGGCAAAGAGCTTATACTATATACTGTTTGCTGGAAACACTGTGTGTATTACCATTAAGTGCTTGTAGTGTTCACTTTTACAAACTTTAACAGGGTAAAAAAACCTCCTGGTTGATGTGCAGAGCTAGAGAGGAGATGGAGAACTCAGCTTCGTCTGTGCCATGCAGGTGTTGAACCATGGAGGGTCCGCCTCTATTTCAGGACCAGGGAGGATGTCTTGGGTCAGACATGGATGGACATTTTGTCCCAGGACTCAGTTCAGGGTGGTGGTGTCTCCTCCTCACCACATGTGCTTGGAGCTGGTGGGGTCGGGCAGAAGTCAGTGGGGAAGGCAGCACCCATGAATTTAATCTCATGTCCTCCCAGGATGTCACTCCTCCACTCAGTCAGCTGTGCTCTGTGTTCTCACTTGGCAAATGGACCCTTAAATCCAACATGACAGATGACATTTTCCATTTTCATACTTCTAAGCTCTGCTTCATCTTTGCTGAACATTCACTGATGCCCTGAACATGGGCTCATCAGAGGTCTTCCGTGCTAGCATTGAGGTGTTGCCACCAAGCCCTGGCGCCTGTAGACTGTGTCAGGGACAGCCAAATTTAGCTATGTTTATCAGTGTGCTGCATGATGGGGGGTGTATATTTGTCATTCCCATGCTGTAACATGTGCTGCCACAGCACTAGCAGAGTGAGCATTTATTTTGTGGTGGTAACTTTCATGAGGAGATACCAGAAGAGATCTGTGTGACGGGACGTAAAGTGCTGTTATGAGCTGGCTGGGTGCCTGAAATTATCTCACTAATGCTTCCCTCTATAATGTGGTAATCACGGGGGACTGGGGTTATTTATAGACGACTGGGTGGGCAGTAGCAGAAATTGTTTTATACGCACAGGGAAAAGTACTCAGGCTGTTGCTAGTTTTGAGACTCCCCAGGAACATGAAAAAGAACTAATCGCTTGGCCATAAATGATTAAGGACTGACAAATGAGTCGTTTGGAGGCAGTTGACATGATTTAGCAGCTAGAGGCAGTGGCTGTATGCTCTCAGACTTAGAACTGAGCTGGAGAGCCCCAAACCAGCCTCAGTCTTCTCAGCTTGTACCTCCAACCTCTTCTCCTGTTACCACCATCGCACACCCCTCTCAGCTCCCTCCTGGGAGGGACAGCAGCATGAATGGGGGCAGCGAGGCCACCTGGATGCCTGCTCAGCACAGACGCCCGCCATAACTTGAAGGAGAACGTACCCATAGCTACTAAAATGCCTGGAAGCCCATGGGAGACAGGGGTGGCAGCATCCCATCTCTGTGTGACCGATAGGAAGGACGTGAAGCCAAGGGAAAGGACATGCTCTCTGTCCGCACCCTCTCTACTCGTACCATGTAATGGGAAGGAAATGTAGATTTGGTTCCCCTGGCCCAGTGTACTGTGAGAAGTCCAACTCGGCACACGCGTGGAGTCCCTGGTGGCTAGTGAAATGCAGAGAGGGCCACTAGAGGGCTCAAAAACTGCTTATTGGGGAGATACCCAAATCCCATGTATTTCCATGTGCTGCAACTCAGTCATCACCGCAGCATGCATCCGTGTGATTTACCGTGGTGTTTACTTCATTGGCCACTACCAGGAGTAAATGACATCTGCAAAACATCTTCCTGTGGGTTTGACACATCAGCCTATTTACCCGGCGACGCATCTCAACATCTTCGCGTCCTATTTGCAAGTGCAGGGCATTAATCGTCACTGAAACTGAGTCTCCAGAAGTTGAAAGCAATTATTAAAGGAGTGAATGAATTCCAAATTGCCACCTACAGGGAATTTCCTGGTTTTGAAATGTTTTTACTTTCATCTTACTGAAAAAAAGAGGTACCAATATACTGAATACTTCAAAGGTAATATAATAGGGAAACACATCACTGATTCAGGTTAAAGTATGCACACCTTATCTGTGTTTCTAGATTATTGAATACAAAGGCAAACTGTTGCTCATGTTGAAGTTACCGATTCCTGCATTTTTCTTTACAGTAGTATGTGAAAAGCTGGTCAGAAGCATTTTGGCTGAACTCTGTTCTGTTGTAAAACAGTTTCATTTAAAAAAAAATTGTAGGAGCATTTAAATGTCAACAAAATATGAGACGAAGTAAAAGTTTGACATAAGATTTCATCGTGTCAAATATTTTTTTTTATGCTGATTACTAGCCCAGTGACTCCAACAGAACATCCTCCACTGAACAACTAAAACTAATTGCTATAACTTGTCTGTTTGTTCTGGGATAATTCCTGGGCCCTAATCTGCTGAGTTCTGGCACATAATAATGTGAAGTAATATACCTCTGAAATGCTAAAAATCTCTCACAAAAGCAAACTGCAGGGCCTGATGTGCTCCTTTTTATTTTTTACTATTTCTTAAGTTTAAAGTACAGAGTTCACGGTTTATTTTCTCATTGTCAGCTATCCCCCTACAAAAGGCATTGGCTAGGCATCATCAAATCATTACTTAGTTTTGCAGATGGGGTGCTTGTGGTCATTTTGATTTTAACTATAATACAGTTTATCTTGTTTCCTAAAAGTAATTTTATAATGAAGATAGTACACAAGTAAAGAATGTCAAGGAAACTTAAGTTTACTGGCATAAGTAATGTCATCTAATATTGCTGCCCTTAAAATAAACAATGAGGCACGGGATAGCTTACATTTCAGTTCTTAGCATGAAGTGTGTAGGTAGGCATAATACTTTTTATTGAATCAAATTAAATGAACATGCTGTCAGACAAACAATTCTTATCTCAGTCTAACAACATTATATCAAAATTAAATGTTTCTAGCTTTGGGTTTTTGACACTTCTTTGTCAGAGCTGAAGGAGATACTGTGTGCTCAAAAGTTTCTTTGGTTTTTGCAGATGGCCTGACAAAAATATTACCTCCTTCTACAAGCATTTGCTTGTACTGGATTTTGGAACATCGTGCTTACAACACTACTATGACGGGTATTTGCTGTAACATCGATTCTTCATCACTTGATGACATTGGCTTTAAGTATTATATACATATTTTTGTGCATCATTGATTAATTTTGGTTCACTATCAGTAAAATATTCATTTTAGTGTTTATATCCTCAAAGCAGTGTGCCGTGGAATTTTATTTTCATAGACCTGGGAAGATTTTTCTTGTGTATGGAAGCCAGAGTTGTAGCCCTTTATCTGCCCACACCAGTGAATTACACTATCCTTCCCATTATGAAATATTTCACTGAAGTGGCTTGATCTAAAAATCTATGGCATGATATAACTTACTGTTGGAGCATCAGTGCTGTAAAATCTGAGTAAAATTCAGCACATGTCAGGATTTAATCCTAGTGGAAGGTCCCTACCGTGTAATTGCAAGTTACTGCACAACATCAGAACCTCAGGTCAGGATTGCTATTCAGGTGATGACTATGGGACCCTGCTCTGAGTTCCCAAGATCAGAGACCTGCAGGAACCTAAGCACAAGAAGGACATGGACCTGTTGGACCAGGTCCAGAGGAGGGCTATAAAAATGATCCGAGGGCTGGAGCACCTCTCCTATGAGGACAGGCTGAGAGAGTTGGGGTTGTTCAGCCTGGAGAAGAGAAGGCTGCGGGGAGACCTGATTGTGGCCTTTCAGTACTTACAGGGAACCTGTAGAAAAGATGGGGAAAATCTTTTTAGCAGGGCTGGTTGTGATAGGACAAAGGGTAATGGTTTTAAACTAAACCAGGGTAGGTTTAGACTGGATATAAGGAAGAAATTCTTTACAATGAGGGTGGTGAAACACTGGAACAGGTTGCCCAGAGAGGTGGTGGAGGCCCCATCCCTGGGACCATTCCAGGCCA
>BOSO01013027.1:0-23036 GCA_018403395.1 Gorsachius goisagi
AGTAGGTAGTCCAATTGATCACATCTTATACAGGTCTGGCCTTCGCCAGTTCCTCAACTCTCTGGTATTGACTGATATGTAGGAGTCCTGACATTCCTGAGCAAAGGATAAGGACGCCCTGGGATGCCAGCTGAAGAAGCAAAAGCCAGCATAAAAATGCATGTACAGCTCACATGAATGGCAAGGGATTTGACAGAATTGTGGTCTGAGACACTCCCATGTAAAAACCACACATATGAGTAAGCGTTCAGAAAAGTCCTATCACATGTAGCTGGACTACATGTATGCAGGATCCCCAAGTGAGACAGGATGTCCATGTCATGTTGGACATGAGTAGAAAATACTCAGTGAATCAGTGAATAAGTTGTTATGGACATAAGACAGTGGAAGAAGACTGACAAGTATACTAATATTTACTAAGTAGGTACCAAATAACTAATTTTGGCAGAATTGTGTGGTGGTCTGTGTACTTAACTAGAGGATCCAAAAGATCCGTGGCACAAGATTAAAAAAAAAAGGATTGTAAACCAACTTAATTTTAAAGAGGACATCAAAGATTCCTACCTCAAGGTTAAGATGAATGAGCAGTAGAAGTGTCATCCAGCACCAAGGGACAAATGTATAACATACAGAAGACAGGCTGCTTTATCCACCCAGTCTTGTGCTCCTACCAAATGTTAATGTTTGCTGGAGGACTGATTCTCACTTTTGAAAATTTTAATGAGCTCATTCCCCTATGAGAGAGGGAGGGAGGGCATTTATTTTAATTAAATATCCCATACACTGAAACTATAAGATCACAAGCAACCAGATGCTCTGTTCACTCCAATTAATGATGCTTTGGGATTTCTGATATGCAGAAAGGACCTTGAATAGATCATACTTAATTATATACTTTGCTCATAGTGAGCAAGCATGAACAGAGTGGTCCACAGACATGAATAGTTACTGAAAGTATGTGTGTCCTTCTACAGTTTATTAACAAGAGAGGTAGAAAGTCACAATGTGTGTGGAAGTTCATTGCTTATAGTTATTAATATGACATTTAAAGATTATGGCAAGTGTTGGGAAATTATTCTTGTTTTCAATGAATTGTTCCACACTTTCTTCATATTCTCTCCAAAAGCAGTAAGATTACTTTGACAAACAAGAAGCAAAGAGATGTTAGAGTATGTGTATTGATAATTAATTGTGAAATATGCTTAAGAGAACAACTCTGTGAAATGCATTTTATTAGTCATCACAACTCCAAGAAGTAATAACTATATACTACACTCTGACAGACTTCTGTAATACCTCCAAATCATTCTGTCTCAATTGTGAATTTTAATTATCAGAGGGACTTAGTGATGCATGTTCTAATGATTGACACCATGTCTATTATGCTGTCTGGGACAGTCATTTATTTTTTCAGGGTAAGAATGAAGTGTCCTCCAGCTATTCTATGGCACAGCCATCATTTGTGCATGAACATTTTTTCAGCTATCCAGAAAAGCAGATAGAGGTGCTATAGTCAAGACCATTACCATTGTATTCCTTGATATTTAGTAATCGGAATCAGCTACTCACTTTTTAACAGTCAGAAACTATTCACAATGAAATACATATTGATGTTTTGGGGAAACGATAGCAGAAAGAATAAAAAAGTTAAAACAATATTTACATGTAAAATTTTTCCAACCTTTTGTCAAGTAGTCATTAGAGAACACTGAAGAATGCTGTCTGGCAAGATGCAGCTCACTCATATTGTGTGATACATATCAGACAAAAATATGCTAGGCCAAACCTCTTTGTAAGAAAGTATAATCTGCCTATATGGGTGTAGACTTAGAATACTGTTTTTCTTGATCTGAAATACATAACCCTTACAATCACCTTCCCACAAGTGGTTATATTGTCAGTTTTCTTCAAAAAATAAAACTTGTTGGTAGAGCTTTTCCTAATCTAAAAAAACTCTTGTGGACCATGACTGCTTTTACTTTATTACTATAATCTATAATGAAGAAAATATGTTTAATTGAGACAACACCTTTAATCTGTTTTTTACTGTCCAACAAGCTGTATTTGAGGAAAATGCACAGTCTGGTGTATAGTTATTTGTAGTATGCTTCTATAGATTTTTCTATTTCTTAGTCTTTTCTGAACTTTGTTAGAAGTATGACAGTTTTGTTAGCTCAAATTAAGTCAGATTGTTGTGACATTTGGGGTTTTTTTTTGGCTGTTCGATATGCTAATGATAAAATATTGAGACATTCCCTTTCTGAGAACACTTCTGATTTCTAAGCTATAAATAGGTTGAAGTTTGGTCGTTGAGTAGTTGATAGAGATTATTTGCTCTATAAGACTGATAGGATACTATAATATAATTTGAAAATAATTGTACCCTAATTCAAAGCATTATAGCCTCAGAAAAACTGAAACTTTCAAGTTCATACAGAACTCATATAAACACTTTTCTTTGAAATTTCAGTGTGTCAGAAATTAATATAGAAGAACGTTTAGTAACATTATGAAGAGTATATTATCTGTTCAATGAAAGCAGATATTCACTGTTTTTTTGGATTTGTTTCCAAATGTTTTGGGTTGCAAGACATTTTGATAGGAATAACTTTATGTAACTTTTATTTGCAGTGCAGAAACAAACAAGAAGCAAAAAATGATGAATTCAAGTCTAGAATATAAAGATATAATCTTGAAGATGACCATTAGCCTATGAAATCCCACAACAGACTTGTAACACATTTGCTTTATCTCATAATGCTGTTGCCAGTGATGTTAAAGAATTAAATATAGTTTTTACAATAGTTTTGATATGCTTGAAACTTTTACAGGAAGGGATCTTTGCAAAGAATCCTGTACTGAAATCAGGCTGATAAAAAAAAATAGTATGGAAACATGCAGAAAATTTGGCCTTCCCATATGATGGTGATAAATGTCCAGAAAAAGCCAGATTTGGGTTTTATTCTTTTATTTTAAAAGGATAATGATAACTTGTTTGGACCTTATTTATCAATGTAATTTCTTCAGGGAGAACAAAATTGCCCATTGTCAGTACCAGGCAGGTAAGGTGTGAAAATAACTGTTAAGAAAGTGGGCTGAAGTCCACTTTGAATGTCCACCAAGAAAGAAAAAAAGAGAAGGGAAGGGTTTATGCTCTATGCTTCTTTCTGATGTAAACTGTGTTTAGGAAGACATGGCATTAGCATTATCATGTGGGACAATGGGTTGTGCTACTCCTTTGAGAACAGCATAAGAAAAAATGCTTACCACTCTTCTTCCACTGTTTTCGAACAGGGACCTCCACAGCTTACGTTGAATTCACTACCTCTGTGTGTGTGAGTGTTACAGAGAGCGAGTGATACAAAGCTGGCATTGAGAACAGGAGAGAGACAGTGTTTTGACTGGCAGCGTAGGCGTGCCTGGAACACCCACAGAGAACACCGGCTAGATGACTTTTGAACTTACAGCTTTTCATAGCCTTCTGAACAACTCCATAGCAGCCCATGCTACAATGTACTGGTGATAATGAAAACATGACTTAACTGTATTGCTCAAGAATGGTATTCCTTTTCTTGGATTTTCATATTTTTTTCTATCTTTACAAATGACATGTAGGATTCATGCTAGATATGGATTAAGGAAGCCAGTTAATACTGAAGACCTCCCATAACATTCTTGAAGGTCAGGTTAATCTGTCACTTTTTTCTATTTGTCTTTTTTTTTTTTTTTTTTTAAACAGACTATATACCAATTTAAGAGCTTACTTTTGGAAATAATACAATAGATTTCACCAAAACTACTGATTTGAAATAATCTGGATTCATAACCATGGTTTATGGAGAAATGAGTAAAATCAAATATGATGCATTAAAATAAAGTAAAAAAACCCCTCAGGTTGTAAAAATTTTTCAGATTTGTGTGTGTGTGTGTGCTCAGTTTTGGTAATGCTATTCTCCTTTTGAATATTAGGTGTTTTTATTTTAAAAAATCATGGAGTAATTAGTCTCCCTTTCTTTTCATATCCTTGCCATTCCAGAAACTGTAGTAATAGTCCATCTCCAAGATAGCTGCATCTTTTGGTTCTTAGTGCTGCTACATCCACATATGGATGGATATCTCCACTTAATTGGCTCAGTGAGAAGTTAATTCTTCAATCAATTATAACTGAAAGGTCATTCAATTAACACCACATTATACCTGTTAACTGTCAGTATAAAACTGACATCATTACCTGACATGTAAATTGAAGGATAGATATAAGCATATCCTCCGTTCAATTAGAAGCACACATATGGCTAGATCATAAGTTTTCACTGCTCTTGCAGATCTCCAAATTTTAATGACTAGAACAATGAAACGAGCAGAGACTACAACTTCACTACCTGTTGCTAATGTCTTTTAAAAGGTTAAACGCAAGAATGACACTTTCATATTCATATTTTTCTGCTATCTATTGAAGACATATTATTACTTAGTAACAATATTCTCAAGGGTATTAAACTTAGTTAAGCATCTCAGTATTGTTAGAAAATTATTCCCAATTCAAAAACATATTTTGCAGCCCTTACTACAGAATGAAAACAGAGGGAGGCTTTGCTTTATACTTGCATAGCATATCCCATCTGTTAGCCTTGGTCATCCTTATTGACGGAAATGACCATGGAAGTTATTTAATAATACCTACTTATCAGTATTTATTCTTGATTTAATTTTATAACAATGCCATATCCTCTTTCATTTACCTATTAATATGTAATTCTAAGGTTTATGCTTAATATGTTTTTACTAATGATGAACCAAACCACACAGTGACTGCTAGGTCAAACTTACTATAATTTCAGTATGAATTTTCTATACACAAGAAATACAGCCTGCTCTTAGAAACACAGAAGAGTAATTTCAGTCACAAATAACCTTATGAAGTTCAAAGAAGACAATTTTATGAATGCTGATATTCAGCTGTATTCTTATGTGGTGAATACTAGATTAAGACCACAGCTAGGACCAAATCTTTTATATTTCATAATGTTTAATTTAGCATTTCAGAAAGTATTTGGATTTCTAGCTATTTCTCATTGGTTTAGTCAAAGAGGGTTTTTCTTGGGAAAAAATAATTCATTAAATAGTAAGTCCTAATTATCTGATTTTTTTCTTTCTTAATACTTCAGCTTTTTTTCTAGCACATATCACTACCAGTTTTGTACAGCTATATGTTAAAACTTCAATTAAGAAACAAAAGCCCAATAGAGGGAATACATCTATATTAAGCTTGCATTTGGTTCTGTCTTGAAGAACTTATGTTCTGTCGGGATAGCTCTCCTTTTGAATCCTCAAAGCTGAGAGAGAAATCACTGTGGTGTTTGAAGTTTGTGCTGCTAAGCTGTGTTAAACCAGAGACATTTTGAGTCCCCACTACTGTGGAGAGAACATTTTGTGAATTTTCTTTTCCAGAATATCCAATATATTTCTTCTTGATAATTGTCCTTTATTTTTTACTTGTAGTTTACTTCTCACAGCAGTGGGGCAATGAAAGGCAAACACAAATAATTCTCTAAATATTGCTCCCATCTTTTTTATTGTTCATAAAGCAGTCAGATATTATCTCCGTCCTAAAATGCTTGGTTATTACAATAGCATATTTTGGCTTTTGTGTTACATAACCCATTCAAGTCTGCTAATTTGAATCTTTTGCCATTTCTGGAAAAAAAAAAAAAAAAGAAAAGCAAAAAAAAAGAGTACATGTCACTATTTTCCATGTGGTTAGTGCTTGTTTGGTTTTCAGAGGCAAAGAAAATAAAAGGGATAAAACACTGGAATCATGCTCCCAGAGAGCCTTACTTTTGGTTAATCACCTGCTGTATTTGCCATTTTATAACATTTGAGACCACTTATTTGTTGGGCTGCACTGAATATTCAGTCTATCTGTTTATAAGGATGTGCATTTTCTTAATTAGCATGCATGTTCATTTCGTATGGTTTTCCTTTTGGCTTTTTACACTGAGTTTTGGGAGGGAGTGTTTGCTTTGTTTTTACTGTTCATCATCTTTCTCTATTTCTCATTCACTTTAGATGATCTTTCATTCTCCTATTGTATCCTTTCTTCCCTTCTCTACTCCATGCTTGTTCATAAATTCATTGCCATTGATCCTTGGGTGCAGAGTTCAGATTTTGGGGGCTCTGATGCTCCTCCTTCTAGCTGAGAAATTTCTCTCTGTTTTCTTTTGAATTAGGTATTCAAGAGTGACAAGAAAATAAGGGCAAAGACTCTTGCAGAAAGAAGTTCCACCATTGTAAGAGGGGCAGAGCTTTTCAAATACGCTTGACATTGAGAGGTTGGAAGGCAATCAGGAAGAGGGACCTGATGGTTCCCAAGGAAACCTGATGTTTCTTGATGGTTCTTCCAGCACACTTATTTGTCTTTTCCCACTATTTTAATGTAATTTTAAACTTCTAGGCTTGGTTGATACCAGAAGTAGAAATATAATACAAATTTCTGTTTTACCAAAATTCCAGTATGGCTGGCACAAAAAAAGGATTGGAAGTTTTTCAAGGAACTTATTATCAGAAGGATGCAGTTCATTTTTGAATGCTTTCTAACCCAAAAAAATGGCAGCTTCAAAGTCCTTTGAATAATTTTATATTTGAATCTAAGACAGATTTTGTCTATTCCAGTTAATATACCACTGCAAGGTCTAACAAGTACTGATTTTTTCCATTTCAGAATTTTGGATGAAATGGTTACTGAAGTTGAGATCTAAGAAGAGTCTGCAACTCTGTGTTGCAGTCCTTAGTTTTTTGAAATCTGGCTCACAGCCCTCAGTAAGATGTATGAATCCTAAATCAGTGAAGACCTAGGTATACTAGAGTGAGATCTGCACAAACGTGTATATTGAACCCCATGGGGATGGTAACTTCTCACTTTTATTCAGTCAGGTAGAGCATTCAGGATGTAGGAAGTGGCAGAAGCAAACTCCTTTTGCTTCCTGAAAAGATTCACAATTCACCTTTCCAAAACTCATAATCCTGGCTAAAATCCTTGAGCAATTATAGGAACAGACACTAGAATATATATACAGTTTTATCCTTTCTCCCAGACCCCTCTGTGTTATTCCCACTGGATACATTTAGAATTGCTGATTCTGCTATAACAGAAGTTAGGAAAGGTTATACTCAGAAAGTTCTGCTCAGTGCTGCAGTTGCCCATACATTTGAATCAGGACCAAGGCATCTTCATATCAGAAGACTGGATTAAAAATGATGAGGTTTTAACAAGACTACTGGGTTTCATTTATTTGCCTTTGATTTTCTACCTTCAAGTTTCTTCATTTCAAAGTTTTCTTTGCAGGCAGGAAGATGGAAATTTGCCTCTTAAAAAATAAGTTCTGACATTTTCAGGTGGTCAAAAGATCTTAGAAGCTGCCTTTTTAAGAGGAAAAAAAAAAGCCTAAACTAAATAAAATACCATGAGAGAAGTGATAAAAATCTCAAACCTGACTGCAATGTTTATTTGTTATTTCAAGAGCAGGGAATATCTGTGGAATCAGAACCAATGTCATCCATTTTCCAGTCATTCCTTTAGGATTTGGAGCTGTTACATTAATTTTATATGATTTGGTGAATTTCATGTAATGAATACGTTTGAATGGGATCTTTTTGATAGTCTGTGTTAAACATTATTACATTATATAGTTATTGCCATATTTTTTTCAACTATAATTCAAAGCTCTTCCTAAGATTTCAGTAAAAAAAATCTAATTTACTGTTTGAAATATTTCTATAAACTGAATTTTCTTTAGCAGAAGAGTAATCAGAAAGTGCAACTAAACCTCTTAAATACACACATTTTTGCATAATTTTTTTCTTTTTCATAAGGTTCAGTTTTTCTCCCTGACATAATATGTGGTGATTTTCCTCAAGTGAGAAAATTTTAGTTCTGTATAGACCCTCAATTTATTTGTTCCCTTCTAAGATTATTTTATAGACATGTAGTCTGTTTTGCCTACATAAAGTGAAATGCACCTCATCTAGCTTTTGCTGTCCAAAATTTAAGCTTTAATCTTTATTAGTGAAATGCAGCCCTCTTGTTAAGATAAGTCAGAAAGAGAATGAAAAGCATTTCTCCCTTCCTTGATTTATTTCAGAGAATATAGATAACTATCTTAGATTAGAGGCATAACTTTTAAAAAAAGTATAATTTGGTGAGATGAATCCCTTCTCAAGTATAATTGCAACTTTTGTGCACTTATTTAAAATATGTGCCCATTTAAAGTTCTTTCAATGCCTGTAACCATTATGCACAAAATGAGCAATTTCTGTCAGTTCTCTCCAGCCATCCTACAGCTTTTAAAGCAAATTATATAGGACTGATTCAGTTTCTAGGCTGAACATTTTAAATATACCATGCTATGAACACTATCTGTCCACATCAAAACACACCGGTGGTCACAGAATTTTGGTCTAGGACACATACTTTTCACTGTTTTATTTACGTATCATGTACTTATGGTAAATGACAAGGACAGAAAGAGACAGTTTGAGCCCATCTTTGGTTAAAATGAAATTAATCGATGTTGACCTGATCTATAGACAGAAAAGGAATTAGAGATGTGAAATAGGCAGTCCCAACAGTTTCACTGTTGCCAACTTGTCATTGTCATCAGCTCTGGGGATGAGACAAATTTTATGCATGCTTTTGTGGCACTTGGTTCAGTTCTCTCCTGAGATTTCTGCCAACTGAAATATGGCTGCTTTAGCTTGAGCTTAGCTCACCATAATAATTGCAGAATAAGAATCCTACCTCTTAAAGCTATTAAGAACATATTGTAATGGTTATAAAACTGATAAGTTACATGTTTCTGCAAAATGCTACTGGGAGTAATCCATTGCAGTTAGTGCTGGAAATAAAAGCAATATATGTTGAGCTAGCTCTGTGGATTCCTTTCAGTACAATAAGAATTATTTTGATGGAACATTGTTGATATCTAAGCTTAGTCTTGATAGTTAGTGAGCAGGTTAACCTAAAGGGGAAGACGATGCACTTGATGATGAATGTAAATGAAGGATAAATCACCTGAAACTCTTTGTATGGTGCTTGCTAACATATGTAGTACCACATACCTGAAAATGAAAATAAAACTGTGATACTAAACCTGTCATATGCACTTTAAAAAAAAAAAAAAGAAAAGAAAAAAAGGAGCTTTTCTGTTTGGGCTTGTTTACCTGGTTAACTTCATTTAAAGAGATAAGTCTACCATCCTACCTTATTATACTTATGTCTTTTAAAGGAACCTTAGCATTCACTTTTCTCTTGTCATACTGTTAAGACATGCCCTTCTCTGAGAGGCTTGTAGGTTGCTAACCTTTAGACCAGTGATGTTGTAAGAAGGATGTAACTCAGGTTTCCACCTCTTTTCTAGAATGCTTATTCCTGCTGACTCAGTAACCAAATTTCATATTCCTCTTGAGCTATTCTGCTTTTTTTCTTCTTGTTTGTGCTTTCACACTCCTCACAACTTTTTTCTGACAAGCTAGTAGAGAGAATAACTTCTCTGGGGCAGACTCAGGATGGTTTTTGTGTAGTCTGAATTTTTTAGTCTGCTTTATATGAGAAACATACAACTTTCAGGCTCAGTAGTCACTTGCCATCTTCTTAAAAACAAAACTGTGATTTTGCATTTCTGAAAATGAATGCATGTATTAATTTGCCAAGATAGCAAAATGAGAACAAGAATTTCCCTGAGTTGAAGAACAAATTAAACAAATTCCCTATGGGCTCATGTCTTGGGTTTCATTGGCAATGACGTTGATGATATTGTTATTGCAAGTTGTAGATTTTTGTGTTAGGTCATATATAAGTTTTCTTTCCCTTGTGACTTGTCTGATATATGAACATTTTCACCCATCTTCTTTTAAAAAACTTGTAGAAACTTTATTGCCACTGATGCTTCTATCCAGCCGCCAGACTTGGCTGAAAAGACCAACTGATTAACATGTTATTAAAAGAATGACTCAAGATTTCACATATATGTAGGATGACTTCATAATTTTGCTTTCATGAGACAAAATTGTCTCAAAATGCTATGTAAATTTAAAAATTAAATTAAATTTTAAAAAGAAAACATTGGTATTTTTAATAAAAATAGATCAACAATAAAAGGAGCAAGAGTTTTCATATTAAAAACTGGACATTAATTTGGACACTTTTTTATTTGATCTAAATAAAATTTCTTGTTTAAAAAGGGTTTCCACGTTTATGCCTAGGTACAGTCTACCTGTTATGATGCTCAGAAATAACTCTTTTCCAGATTTTTACAGGAAAATGATGGCTTGCTATACCACTTGTCTGGCAAAACCTAAATTCACAGCAGTAGACAACATTGTGAATTATATTTTTGCATATTTTAGAACTATCATATCAAAGGAGTGGTCAAGTGTGCAGGTGCAGATTATTATAACCACAAGACACTTGTCTTATGAATAGGCTAATTAGTTGAGCTGTAGAAAAAAAAATAGCACATTACAGTGATCATAATGCAAAAATCTGATATTCAAAACAGCGTAAAACTGGCATTTCTAATGGCAAAATCATCCAGAAATCATAAAAAAAAAATTATTTTCTCCTCCCCTATGGTTTTTAAAAGCAGTATTTTATAAAAAGTACCATAGCTGATGCTCCAAAGACAGCCTATATTTAAGTTTCAATGGAATTCCAGAGGTTTTTCCCTTGTTTTGTGATTAAAAGTTGTTGTTGAAGCATTTTTAAAATATTGTAATTAATTTAATTTGTCCACATGAATAGACTAGGTAGTGCAGACAATTAAGACCCAGTACTTTGGCCCTAGGGCTTCAGTTTGAAACATCGTTTAGACAGGAACTAATGCAATTATCTTTATCTGAATGCTCTGAAGGAGATAGGAAGCAAATGCCAATTTGGTCTTTTTACATGGGCAAAGAGACACTTCTCTACACATAATCAAAGTGGAAACATTTTCAATAATATATGCAGGCTAATTAAAAGTTCAATTAAAACAGCTATAAGAATTTTTACAGATGAACTTGATGAAAGACTATTTTTGCAGATAAAGTTTAGGACCCTCACAAAAAAGTTATAGAATTATAACATTTATATATAAATCCATTTTATCTTTAAGTTCTTTTCTTGCAGCTGCTCAGACTTGCTGCTTTTCTTTTTAAAAAAATGATTGCTAAAGGAACACTATCTCCTTTTTTATCCTATCACTTCTTTTAGCATAGATGTTTCTAGACTACCATCTGGAAAGTTTTTAGGTGTTTTTTATGTTCTGCAGCCTATGAAAATATTCTGTCCTGGCACTAGGTTACAACTTCATTTCTTCTTCCTTCAATATTGACTAACAAACTGTCCAAATCCAACATATTTTTCCAAAAATTCTTGGTCTGACCCTTACATGTTATCTTAGATGGGTTTACACAATGCTAACCCAAGCTACTGTTCTGGATTTTCAGAATTATTTTAGGTACTCATTTATTTTAAATTACATTGGGGAATTAACTCTATACACAATAGCTCCAGCATTAGGGAAGGAAAGCAGTTTGCTCATTCTGTACTTACCCTAGTTGCCAGATTCCAAAACTTAATACCCAGGATCACATCAGAAGTACATCATGTCCTCTAAAAATATTAAAATAGGCTGAATTCTCTGAAGGCATGTTAATTTAAAGGCACAAAACTCACCCAGATAAGCATGAGAAACTTACAAATATCCATCCTCCTCCACTCAGTATCAGTTTTAGTTCCTGTACTATGTTCATAGGAGTTCTACTGACCAACAAGTGGTTGAGAACAAATTTGCTTTGTCAGAAGAACCTCTTAGCTCAGAAGCAAAGTGAAAAATAGTATATCCAAATGTCTTGCTGTTCTGTCAGTCTGAGACTTTGGGACTAATTTTATACATTTTATTGTAGTTTTTATATAAACCAATTTAGTAAATAGACTATACAGCTAACCTTTTTTCTTGACTATGAAGGGCAGATTGCTTTGGTGATAGTAGGAGGAATGGTAATTATGGCTGTTTTTTCAGCAAGTGAGAATAGATTAAAGGGGCTTTACTGTGCTTTGGGTTACCTCTTGATGCCAACTTGGGAACACAAGCTGAGATACTTTCTTTCATTGTTTTCACAGTGGATTCGACTTTTACTGCCTGCACAACTCTGTCTGCTTTGAGCAGAAACAAACTGCAAAATTTGACTTTAACAGTTCCACCTGCAGAAAGCTCAGTTTAAGACATCCTAGTATTCAGACTGTAGCTGTAAGTGTCATCTCCTGCTCTTTCTTAAGTAGTCCTGGCTTCCTCTAAGTGGTATGATAAACTGAAGGCATTAGGAAAGTCTGAGATTGGATTCAAACCTCTTCATAGCTTTACATTTTGCAGTTTTTCCTATTCAGCTTCTTTCCCCTCTCATTCCCTGCCCCGTGTTTTTTCAGATGGAATGAATCTTTTTGACTAAATACAGGGCTGTTGCTGTTGGATGTTTATTACCTTAACCCTCCAGCCATAGGCCCTGCAGTAAAAAAGGATTTGTTAAACAAATATGGATTTATCAGTTGGGCTAAAACATTCATGGTGTAGTGCTGCCAAAAAAATTAAAGAGTTCATGGTGATCAGATATGAAAGAGATCATGCTGTCAATCCCATGGCCAATTTTATTGCACCTGCATTGGCCCAGACAAGTGTCTACTCATAACACTTTCGTATTTTCCTATGCAAACTTAAAAGACTGTTCAGGTCTGGTAGTCCCTTTAAAGACTGAACAGATTCTGCTGTTCTGTGGCAGACTTTTGAAATCTATGACCCAAAAGTATCTTCCTGAACAAGATTTGAGACTTCTCACATCAGAATTTCTTCACCAGACTTTCTACTCTTGGTCACAACAGCATTATTACTTGGGTTGTGAGGAAATACAAACACAAAGTCTGAAGTCTCACTGTCATATCTACTTTGGCTTTTGAATGATGTTTTCGACAACATAATCATGATAAGGAGGGGGGTTTTTACTGGTTTGGCATGTCCAACTCCATTTAAGACATTAATGGCATTATTTATATCTAAAAATGTCAAAATGCTTTCACTTTATCTGAGATAAAGTGTCTGGTTTAGTCCCTCTTATCCAGATGAGAAAATTAAAGCATAAAGATAACTTCCATGAATTTTTGGTGAGCAGAACAACTAGTAGCACAGCTAGAAACAGAATTAAAGACATCCGCCTTTTCAGTGTATCTTCTTCTGTTAGGAAAATATCCATTACATACTTTATATTATATTTTCTTTCTTATTCTTTTCCTCTTTTAATCCATTTGTTCCATTTGACACTTTGCCCGGAGTCTGAGCTTTCCTTACAAACTTTTTTCTGCAATTATTTTTCTGTTCTTTCCATTGTTTTCTACAACTTTTTTTTATCCCCATTTGTTCCTTCATAAATCTGGAAACATGCTCATCTTCACTCTTGTTCATGCTTCTCTCTCTTGAACCTAAAATGTCTTCATTATTTTGTTGGCACATTGATATACCTCCAAGAGGAGGGTCTGGAGGTGCTTTCAGTATATCATATACTAAGAGAGTATCAGCTGCCAGTTTCAGAGAATACCTTGCAAAACAGAATTTCAGAAGAATATGAGGAAGAACAATAGCTAGTTTGGACACCCAACACAAGGTCACTTATGAATTGGTCTACTAAACTGTACTGAAACTTGGTGTTCCTGAGAAAACTGCTGAAGTTTCAACATAAAATGGAGCAAGAGACCTATGACATTTAAGTGCTTCTGCAGTTAGTGTGGGCCTATATTCTAAGTAAAAAGTACACAGACACCAAGTGTTCTAAAATTTAAATGTCCATTGAAGAGTTAAGTCTGAAAAATCCTATAACAGTTTTATACTCCATATTATGGTGCTACATTTACAGCCATCTGAGCAATTATGTAGAAATAATGATCCTCTTTTGGTGAACAGCTTAGGGTCTGAGTCCAAACACAAACACATCTGGCTTTCACAGGCAAGAATCTTTCCTGGCATGAGGAGAGACTAAATACTAGATGCTAAGCTCATGTTAATCAGAATGATCTCATTAAAATCAGTAAAGATCGGCTACATTATACCAGTTTAAGATTTATTGTTATTGTTATTGTCCATGTTATTATTATTTCCATGTGATATGTAAAATACACTAAAGCATTTACGGGCTATTTCAATGGCTTTTCATTTCAGCACTTTAATGCTTTCAGTTTACAGATGTACATATTTTCCAGTGGAGATTTCCTTTTGGGAATTTCCTATTCACAGATTATTATTTAGCATAGAAGAATTTTCTCTTACCTACGTTTTAGGATCTTTTACAAGCAGTCTACTGATTCATGAGATTCCAGTCTTACAGCACACAAGCTGTATCAGGCTCTGCTGGGCATTTTTACTTGTTATGTGTATGGTTAGTAGGGTTTCAAGGGAATATTAGTTCTCTGCAAATAGCATCATGTCCTGCACTTTGGTCACAACAACCCCATGCAGTGCTACAGGCTTGGGGAAGAGTGGCTGGAAAGCTGCCTGGTGGAAAAGGACCTGGGGGTACTGGTTGACAGCCGGCTGAATATGAGCCAGCAGTGTGCCCAGGTGGCCAAGAAGGCCAATGGCATCCTGGCTTGTATCAGGAATAGTGTGGCCAGCAGGAGCAGGGAAGTGATCGTCCCCCTGTACTCGGTGCTGGTGAGGCCGTACCTTGAATCCTGTGTTCAGTTTTGGGCCCCTCACTACAAGAAAGATGTTGTGTTGCTGGAACATGTCCAGATGAGAGCAACAAAGCTGGTGAAGGGTCTGGAGCACAAGTCTTACAAGGAGCGGCTGAGGGAACTGGGGTTGTTTAGTCTGGAGAAGAGGAGGCTGAGGGGAGACCTTATTGCCCTCTACAGCTGCCTGAAAGGAGGCTGCAGTGAGGTGGGGGTCAGCCTCTTCTCCCTGGTAATGGGCAATAGGACGATGGAAAATGGTCTGAAGTTGCGCCAGGGCAGGTTTAGGTTAGACATTAGGAAAAATTTCTTCACAGAAAGGGCTGTCAAGCACTGGAAAGGGCTTCCCAGAGAAGGGGTTGAGTCCCCATCCCTAGAGGGATTTAAAAGATGGGTAGATGAGGTGCTTAGGGACAGGGTTTAGTGTTGGGATGGCAGGGTTAGGGTAATGGTTGGACTTGATGATCTTGAAGGTCTTTTCCAACCTAAATGATTCTATGATTACAGCCTCTGAAATTCCCAGAATAGAAACACAGAATCATAGAACAGCCCTGGTTGGAAGGGACCTCAAAAGATCATCTCATCCAATCTTTCTTAGGAAAGAACTTATCTTGCACCCTGTCTATTTGTATCTTGAAATACCTCCAGTGATAGGGACTCTACCACATCCCTGGGGAGATTGTTCCAGTGAATGATTGTTCTCACTGTAAAAAGTTTCTTTCTCATATCAAGGTAAACCTCTCCCAGTGCAACTTGTACCTGCTACCCCATGTCTTCTCCATGTGGCTCCTTGTGAAGAGAGAGCCTCTGTCCTCTTTGTGGCTGCCCTTTGAGTACTGGGATACCGTGATGAGTCTCCCCCTGTGCCTTGCCTTCTCCAGGGAGAGAAGACCTAACTGCTTCCATCTTTCCTCATAGGGCAGGTTCTCCAGCTATTTGATCATCTTCGTGGCCCTTCTTCAGACCATGTTCCCTGCCCAAGTCTGTCCGTGTCCGACATGAATTGTGGGGACCAGAACAGGACACAGTACTCCAAGTGAGGCCTGACAAGCACTGAGTGGGATGATCACGACTCTGTCTCTGCTAGTAATGCCCCTGCAGATGCAAACCAGGATCTGACTTGTCTTCGCTGCTGTAACAGAACTCTGCTGACTCATGTTCAGCTTGTTGTCCACCAAGACTCCCACGTGCCCTTCAGCAAGGCTGCTCCCCAGCCACACAGATCTTAGCCTGAACTGGGCTCTTTGGTTAATTTGTCCCAGGTGCAGGACTTTGCACTTGTCTTTGTTAAGCTTCATACTGTTCTTGCTAGCCCACTCTTCCAGCCTGTCCAGGGCACTCTGTAAGATGGCTCTCCCTTCTGATGTGTCCAGCTTACCACCCAGTTTAGTGTCATCAGGAAACTTGTTGAGGGTGCTTTCAAGCCCTTCATCCAGAACATTTATGAAGATGTAGGACAGTGTGGGGCCCATTATTAATCCCTGGAGAGCCCCAGTTGTGAAAGGCTGCCAGCCTAACTAAAGCCATTGATCACCACCCACTGATTGCAGTCTGTTAGCCAGTTTCCTACCCATCTCACAGACCACCCATCCAATCTGTAACTTGCTGGTTTGTCCAGGAGAAGGCTGTGGGAAATAGTGTTGAACACTTTGCTGAAGTCCAGGTAAAAAACACCCACAGCTGCTGTCCCCATGTCAACAGAAAATGTTATTTTCTTGTAGAAAGTGATCAGGTTAGTCTGGCATGCTTTGCACTTGGTAAATCTGTGCGGGCTTTTCCCAATCACCTGCTCCATTAGGGTAATAGTAGTTTCTAGGGGAACTCATTCCATTACTCTGTCAGGGACTGAAGTAAGACTAATGGGCTTATAGTTTTCTGGGCCCTGTTCTGGGCCCTTCTTGTAGATGGGTATGACATTTGCCCTCTTCCAGTCATCACGGATATCCCCTGACCTCCATGACTTTTCAAATATGATGGACAGTGACCTTGCGACAATGTCAGCCACTTCTCTTAACAACCCAGGAGTGGATTCCAACCAGGCCCATAGATTTATGTGGGTTGAGCCCTTGCAAGATGCCACAAACCAGCCGCTCCGGCGTGGAGTCCTCCATGGGCTGCAGGTGGAGATCTGCTCCCCTGTGGGCCTCCATGGGCTGCAGAGTGACAGCCTGCCCCACCATGGGCTGAACCAGGGGCTGCAGGGGAATCTCTGCTCTGGCACCTGGAGCACCTCCTCCCCCTCCTTCTTAACTGACCTTGGTGTCTGCAGGGCTCTTTTCTCTCACATCCTCTCACTTCTCTCTCCAGCTACTGAGCCGCAGACAGGTTTTTTTTTCATTCTTAAATATGTTATCACAGAGGCATGTCCACCATTGCTGGTTGCCTTGGCCTTGGCCAGCGGCGGACACAGGGAAAACTTCTAGCAGCTCCTACCAGAAGCCACCCCTGTAGCCCCCCCACTACCAAGACCTTGCCACACAAACCCAATACACCAGTATTATTAGTAACTAGTCTCCCTGCCCTGATTAGCAATGGGCCTATGTCTTCCCTCTGCTTCTGCTTACTGCTCATGTGTCTGAAGTATCCTTGTTCTTGACATCTGTGAGCAATTTCAGTCCTAGCTGAGCCTTAGCCTTCCTGACTGTGGTGTCTCTGCATGCCCTAGCAAAGTTCCTGTAGTCCTTGATGGCCATTTGGCTGCCTTTCCATAGCCAGTATTCTGCTTTTTTGCTTTTAATCATGCTCAAAAACTCACTGTTAAACCAGGGTAGTCTCTTATTCTGCCTTCTTCCTTTCCCTTTGTAGGGGATGGACTGTTCTTGTGCTTCTGGGAGGTTTTTCTGGATAACTCCCAGCACTCATGAGCTCCTTTGCCCTCCATGGATTCTTCCCATGGAAACCCCCACAGCTGGGCTCTGAGAATACTGAAGCTGTCTCTTCTAAAATCCAGGGTCTTTGTCCTATTACTGGTCTTCAGTGTGCTCAGCAGCATCTTAAATTCCACAGTGTTGTGATTGCTATGTCAGCTAAGTCTTGTTGGGTTGTGAACAGTAAAACTACTAATGTGCTGTTCCTAGTCAGCATGTCCAGCATCTGTAGCAGGAAGCAGTCCTCGATGTATTTCAGGAGCCTGATGGAAGATTTGTGCACTGCTATGTTGTTTTCCCAACAAATGGCTGGGTAACAAGTCACTCATGAGGACCTGTTTGTTCTGTTGGCCCGAGGCTTCCTTGAGCAGCCAAACTAAGGTTTCGTCAGCCTCATCATCCTGATTGGGACATCGGTAATAGATACCTACCATAAGATGCCCCTTGGTGATGATCTCTCTAATCTCGATCCACAAGCATTTGATAGAACTTTTGTGGTCTCCATAGCTCACCTCCATACACTCAAATTTCTCTTTTACATAAAGCACAACTCCACTTCCTCTTCTTCCCTTTCTATCTTTCCAAGAGAATTTCTAGCTATCCATTGTGCTCTTCCAGTCATGTGAGACTTCCTACCAAGTTTCTGTGATTCACATGACATTATAACTCTCAGACTTGGTTCCAGTTCCCCCTGTTTGTTGCCCAGACTATGTGTGTTGGTATACATGCGCCTGAGGTGGCTGAAACTAGGGTTCCTGACTTTGGAAAGGGTTGGGGAGCATTCCTCTCTACACTGGTAGGCATACTTATCCATCCTGCTTGAAGTTGTCCAGGTTTTGCATTACCACATGGAAAAGTAGGGGATAGGAGTCTGTGCTTTTTACCACTGGTGGCAGTCCCTCTAAGACATCCTGAATCTTGGGTCCTAACAAGCAGGAAACTTTTCCTGACTGTGTATCACGCCGACAGATAGATTCATCAGTGCCTCTCAGCAGACAGTCGCCCACTACCAGCACTTTCTGATTCTTTAGTAGCATTTAGTATGTGCTGCTGGCACTATTTCTCTCTGTGAATCTTGGTCATGGGTTTAATCCACTGCCAAGACTTTGTATCTGTTACTTGTTGGTACTTCGGAGGAAGAGGAGTGATATCCAGTTCCCATGGGCCACCAAAGATCATGGTAGCTCCTTCTCCAAGCTGCTGTTTCTTTGATGTTGAAGCTCTCTGGTAGTCTGGAGATCAGTGCCATAGGGCTCTAGCATTTCTTCTTCCACAGTCTCAGTTAATACCCTATTTCTTGTTCAGCTAGCATAATACAGCACAGCCGGCTAACTTCTTTCTGCATCTCCTCCTCCCGCTACCTGATCGACTCCACCAGACCACACCTTACACAGGTGTGCAAGCTCCTCTAGGATCATAAAGGGCCTCAGCTCTTCAACCACACTTCCCTTCGCCACCTTTCACTGCAAGCACGCCTAAGGGCTGTTTCCTGCACCTGCCATTGCAGAACACCAACCTCTGGTTCACAGCTCCTAGAACGAAAGGCCCGGAAGGCTGCATTCTCGGTTTTTGGGCTACTCTGCTGCAGAGCTGCTCCAGGGTGAGCCTGGCACCACAGAAGTACACTGCTTCATCCCCTTGCTTTGCTGCCTGGATCTGCAGCGTCAATCTGTTCTGGGAGCTCACCACTGATCCCTTAAACCGATCCTGGAAAACTTCTCCATAGATATCACCCTCTCGCCAAATCTAATCCAGAGTGCCACGTGGCCCCTGCCGGTACCAGAATATGGTGTAGAGGCTCATCCTGTCTCCACTCATTCTGCACTGGAAGGTGACTCCATCTCCCGCTCGCACGGCCAGTTCCCTGATGTGTTGCTCCAAGGCCACCTGGCTAGTGACTGCTGCAGTGAGCGAGAACAAGCCGTGGTCACTCCATGATTCAGCAAAGGTCAGGGCAACACTGCTGGGGGAGGCATTGCCATGGCACTGGACTAGTGGGAGGACTAAATCCTTCTCTCTAAAGCCAGCTGACAAAGATGGGCAGAGCAATACAGCTGGTACTCAGGGGCTCATGAGGACGGACTTGGCATGGGGAGGAAGCCACGCTCCTGTCCCTGAAACTGCTCTGAGCGAGCACAGGAGGCACAAGGAGCTCTCACAGCCAAGTGGGCTTGGGCCCTATGCTGCCAGCCGCAACCTGGTCTTTGCAAGATGGGTCGGCAGTTCCCCATGAGCAGATTGTCCCGTCCAGGTGCCAAGCATTAGGCTCCAAGATGCAGGAGGAGGAGGTAGGTGCCCTGCCTGACCCCACACTGCAGAGAAGGCAGGTTGGACGGAGGTGCCTAGCTCATGGCTGGAAGAGAAGCAGGGCTGCTCCCACCACGTTCCACAGGGATGGGTGGAGAGCAAGAGGCGTGGGACAGGGCAGGCTGCAAGCGCTCGGCGCAGCTCCACAGAGCTGTGCAGAGCACAGGGGCATGCTCAGGTCCTGGGGGGGCATCACCCCTTCCTTTCACTTACCTGCAAGGGGCAAGAACCCCAGGCACAGGGCACTCCACATGGCCAGGCCCGCTCAGCCTTGCCTTGCCTCTCTCCAGCTTCACTCTGCCTGCAGAACAGCTCTGCCCACCGCTTCCCTGCCTGGGTCTCTGGCACTGCACTCACTCCCAGTCCCGCCCAGTCCCTCCCTCAGTCTATGACAACAGTGAAGGTGAGAGGCGGGGGCTGGAAGGGCAGAAGGAGTGGAAGCCCTTGCTGCACTCCTGGCTGTCTCTCACCCTGCAGGGTGCAATAACCTAGCGCTCGCTTGGCATCAAAACCTCTCTTGGCCAAAAGGTGACATCTGGCTCTAGAGCCACCCTCAGCCTTCCTCTGAACAAGGACTGCAGGGTGCTGCTGGGACTTTGGAGCTGGTCCTGGGGCTGCCAGGTTGTCCTCCCAGTGGCCCCCTCTCCCTTGGTGCTGCTGAGCTACTGCCCCTGGGTGGGACCTCCCTGAGCCCAGATACGCTTCAACAGGTCAGCCCTAGGTGGATGTGCTCCCCAACCTGCTCCCTCCACTCTTGCCTACCACCCAACTGCTCCTCCAGTTCTGTTGACCCTTCTCCAGCGGCTTCTTCCTTGGCAAGCAGAAAAGGCCCTACAGGGCTCTGGGTAGGTGAGATCTGGGGTCTCCTTGACACTGAAGCTCTGGGGTAGATGTGCAGGCACAACCCTCCAAACTTACCTCCCAAAACTCATGTGCATGGGACTCAGCAGGGACCAGGCTGTTGGGGGTGCTCAGCAGAGCAGGGACACCCCCACCCCTGTGCTCATCCTACACAGCAGGAGCCTAGAGCTCCCCCTACAACCACAGGATGAGCCCTGACACAGTGTCACCATCTTGACTGGGACCACCCATTTGGGGAGCACTGCCCACTTCACAGTGGCCTCCACACAATGTCTGAATCCTTCCACTCCCCTCTCTTTTCCTTGGTGACCCAGCCTTGCCCCTTGGGAGTGGGTCCCTTGGAACTGCGTGGGAATGGGAGTTGCAAAGTGTAGAGGAACCCATTGAGACTGGAGGCCAGCAAAAAGCAGCATAGGGATCCAGGCCCACGGTGGTGTACAGAGGCCCCAGGGCCACTTGGGGCTACCTGACTCCTACGTGGTAGGACATTCTGGGTTCCCTACAGCCCCCAAAACCATGGAGAGCTGCAGTGTTCGCCTGGAGCAGGGCAGCCTTGTTTGGGATCCCCTACAAAGATCCATGCTGGCCCTCAGGATACACACAGGAACACATATGCACAGGGAGCCAACATGAACAGCACAGAGAAGAGACTATTCGTCATGTGCTGGGGTAAAGATGCTCTGCAGCTCAGATCCTGCTCTCACGCTGCTCTGGGGCTCCCTGAACAAGAGGTTTCCCAGCTCAATTCAGCTCTGCCTTTCCATGCTCACATTGTCGTTCTGCAGTGCTCACTGTGTTTCTTCCCAGGCAAACCTCTTTCCCAGTCACTTGCTGCCCGTGGCAGAGACTGAGGAGGAAGAAAGAACGTTCACAACATCTTCACAATTTTGTGTGAGCTTGTGGGAGACTGCTGCTGCTGCTGCTGCTGCAGCACCTCCGTGCCCCTTTCCAGGAAAGCCAGCCCAGCCTAGCCTGGAGAAGCTTTCTTGTAGCCAACCACAAAAGATTTCTCTGGATTTCACCCCCCTCCTGCCAGTTTTCTCCTGGCCCTGCCTGTGTTTCAAGCACTGTGCCCTTTTCCAGCTCCCTGGTGCTGCAGAAATAGGTGGCCGTGTCTGCAGCTGATGGCGAGGGCACTTCCAGCGACAGCTGGTTCCTGGAGGGGTCTGCAGAGCTCCTGACTCTGCTCTGGAAGGATGAAGCAACGTGCTGGAGTCCTGTGAAAGGATACTGCAACACGAGATGCTGCAGCTCTCTGCCAGGAGTCTGACGGATCCAGTCCCACGCATAGCTGCTGTTGCTGATGGGGGCACCAGAGACGTGGCAGGTAAGGGTGAGAGACTCTGAAACCTTCCATACCACGGGGCCAGAGGCCTCTGTCTGCACCTGAGAAAGGGCACCTGCAACACCGGCAGACAGGCAGGAACAGCTCAAGCAATCGCTTCACCTACTCCACCACTTCCCTGGGCTTCTCCTTCTGATCCCCAGGATCCAGCTGCTGCAAACACACAGGCTCACAAGCTCTTGCTCCCATGACAGTCTCAGAGCTGTAGGGAAGCACAGACTTCCCCTTTCTCCAGTGGGCCCCCAAAGGAACCTCTGTACTTTCCCACTTCTGCTGCTCGCTCCTCAGGCAACAAAACTCATGGCCCAGACTGAGTCCACCTGAGCCCTGCCCAAAACCAGAGCAGGGCGATCCACACACCTCACCAGCTGGGCCCTGACTGGGTACTTGTCCAAGGGGCAACTGGAGGAAACAGCACAACGTGTTTCCAAAGCTGATATGGTTTTGGAGTGTGAAATGAGGGAGGATGGGCGTGAGACATGGGAAGAAGGCAAGCAGAAGGGGGACAGCTTTGGGGAGAGAAACAGGTAAAACATCATTATCAGAATAAACAATTTCAAACCTGTATGCTGTAAGTACACAAATGGGTGGGAGTGACCCTGAACATCTATGGTACGCATCTCCCTTCAAGCACCTAAACCCAGAACCGGAACCTTAGCAGGGGGTTTGTGTTAAAGCTCAGCTGGATTTCCTGTCCCCGTGTGTACAGCACAGAAGTAGCGGGCAGAGTCCCGGGGCTGCAGGGCACGCAGGGACAGAGTCGAACTGGACCGGGAATTGTCCCGGGACACCGTGGCTCTACCCTCCACTGACTGCCCGAATTTCATGGCTGACGAATCGTATTTGAGGTAGGACACCCACTCGAGTCTGCCACCAGGAGACTGACGGTACCACCGAACAGAGT
>BOSO01013029.1:0-10237 GCA_018403395.1 Gorsachius goisagi
TTACTCTTCTGATTCTTTCCCCCATCCCATTGTGGGACTCTGGAATGGGCTGTCCAGGGAGGTGGTGGAGTCCCCATCCCTGGAGGTATTTAAAAGACAGGTAGATGAGGTGCTTAGGGACATGGTTTAGTGGTGGGATGGTAGTGTTAGGTTAATGGTTGCATTTGATGATCTTAAAGATATTTTCCAACCTAAACAATTCTATGATTCTATGATATGCCAATTATATATTTTGCCAGTGTCAGTGAATAAGCATAATAAAATATTAGGCTCAGTGAAGAAATAAAATTACAATAATAAATATTTTAATTTGCCAAAAAAAAGAGAAGACTGTTTCTCAGAAATATTTCCTCAACATCTGGTCCTGGCCTTTCAAATGGAATCTGCATTTACTTTTATTCACTTAGAGAACTGATATACAATGACAGTCATGTGTTTGCACTTCTTCTATTTGTTCTCTAAAATTAAAGAGATTATTTAATTATTGTCTGGTTAATAACAAAAATTATTTTAAATTTTGTTTTAGGAAGAGGCACAAATATATGTCCAAAGCTGTCTATATTTTATGCTGCAAAATCACATGGGTTTGTGACAATGGATCTTTTACACTTAAAGTAGTAAAACATTCACAAGTGTCTGAACGTATAATTTTACCATAAAAAACTTAGTGTATATGGCATAGTAAATTATTTGAGACTGTCTTACCTTCCCATTCTCCTTAAAACAACAAAAGTAACTCTCTCCAGCCCCACTCACACAGAATATGCTCACTATGTATCATTACAGCATTGTGCACAGGTACAAAAATGCTTTAAAAAAATTTTAAAAAAAATAACATCAATCAACAAGTAAAATGCACTCACCCTCTCTTCTATTAAGCCTTGCAAATCCAGGACTGTGACTGCTAGACAGCTCTGATGAACTGCTGAATGATGACTGAGGCAAAGCAGTCACCAACTGGTCATCACAATTATCTGCCAGCAAAAAATACCACATTCAGGTTAATACAACGAACACCACTTACTGGAACTGTAACCAAAGGGAACACTAGAAAAATATCTGAATCAACTCTGCATCTGACAGCAGTACATCTCTAAATATTTCCTCTCACTGTATTATATGTAAAAGTGTCAGTATTGAGGCAGAACTTTTTTTCCTTTTTTTTTACCCAGTATTTCATAAGACCTCCAGAGTATAATTCATTATGTTCTTCAACTGTCTGTACTTGCCCACTTCTAAACTAACTTCTGAGATCATACTGATAAATGGTTCAGAGCTTACTCACTATCATTTACATGGATAGCAAGTTATCTTCTAGTCCTGGTTGTAGCATGAAGCTTACAACCTCAGCACATGTTCTTTGTTTTCTTTAGACCTGATGTCACAGGTCTGTCCAATCACATTAATGTGCAGTGACATTAAATACAGCTATTTCTTCAAAAAAATCCCAAACCCTGAACCAAATGAAATAAAAAATAATCTTATCCTTTTTAAGCACAGCAAGAATGACAAGAGGGAAAAATCTTTTGCTTTTCCAAGGGTATGTGTATTTGATAAAGACACAGCACAAAATCATTATTGCAGAGTTATTAGTGTGCAAGTCCTAACATCATACAGAATGAAACCTGAGTGTTTCAGAAGACGATGACTTAACTGCAGTTCACAATCAATGGTGCATAAGCAAGCAAATGCTAATCAATATTTTGAATGTTAAATGCCTCTCCAGCTCAATTACTATACAGAGCATGTGTTCATTCTCCATTTAAATTTGAAAAATATAAATTGAGAATCAATATCTGTTCTAGTTTTAGCTGAAAAAAGACTGACTTCAAAACACTGGAAGAATTGTAAGCAACTCTTTCCCTAGCTATACTGTGCTGACATCTGTTTAGAAAATGAGAGGAAGCTATGTAAACTATCAGGGTTTATGAAATGGTTCTTTTTAAGATAAACATATTCTGTGGATGCAACGGATAAGTCACAACTTACAGGTGAGTCCTCCTTGTACTAATCCTTCTGTTTGTCTACCAGATTTCCACTATCAAAATAATGAATGTTAATTAATACAAAATCTTTTCCTGACTCAATGATAATTGTGTCTGCTGAATAGTTATGGATATTTGTAATTAGCAACAAGACTTTTATATGAACGTCTTAAGGGGTTTATTTGATCACCTTCTTTTTTTTTTTTTTTTAAAGTTTGTTCATTTGGTTCCTTAAGCAAAACTTTTCCTAAAGAGAAGGCCTGATACTGACCATGGCTGCTACAGTTAGAAGTTCTCTCATGTCCCATAAATAATATCCAGTCACTACAAACAAGAGGATATGTTAATCGTTCTCGATAAGGTCACATATACCATACTTCTACCAAATTCAGAATACCTCATGCATGTGAAAGGAACAAATAAAATTATTATTTCCTTTCATAAGTTTATTTCCTGCTCTAGCCTTCTGTAACACAAACTGCAAAATTTTATAATTACTCTTTATTGTCTAACCGCAAGATCATTTTTCACTTCATTATCCACAGATTAGATCTATAATAGTGAAAGAAGCTGTGCTACTTGGGACAAGTTGTCCAACTGGTAAGCACAGAAGAATAAAAAAAATGAAGGGAAACAAGTTTTCATCTTATGAGCAAATGCATTGCACTGGTAAGTCTTAGAAAAGGACCTCATTAGTGACAGGTTTCTTTACAGCACAGAAAATAAAAAGAATCTGTTAGTCATAAACTACACGAGAAAGAGAAGGGTATGGTGCTGTTGTGTTTCACACAGAGAGTTATTCACACTGCTGATGCAAGGGAGTACTCCTAGTGACACTGATCTTCTTTCTACTGTCAAATCCTACATTGTAAGCTTAGATACCCAGATGAAAATTAAGAGGAGAAAATAGAAAGACATTTTCCCCAAAATCTATGTATGTGATCTAGAATCATAGAATCACAGAATGGTTTGGAAGGGACCTTTGAAGGTCACCTAGTCCAAATCCCCCCGCAAGAAGGGACATCTTCAACTGAATCAGGTTGCTCAGAGCCCCATCCAAACTGACCTTGAACGTTGCCAGGGATGGGGCGTCTACCACATCCCTGGGAAACCTGTTCCAGTGTTTCACTACCCTCATTGTAAAAAATTTCTTCCCTATATTTAGTCTAAAACCACCCTCTTTTCCTTTTAAACCATTACCCTTTGTCCCGTCGCAAGAGGCTCTACTAAAAAGGCTGTCCCCATCTTTCTTATAGACCCCTTTTAAGTACTGAAAGGCTGCAATAAGGTGACCCCACAGCTTTCTCTTTTCCAGGCTTAATACTCCCAACTTTCTCAGCCTGTTCTCATAGGAGAGGTATTCCGTCTCTCTGATCATTTTTGTGGCCCTCCTCTGGACCTGCTCCAACAGGTTCATGTCTTTCCTGTGCTGAGGACTCCAGAACTGGATGCAGTAGAACATGTTATCACTTTCATATGTCTCATATTTTCAGTTTGGCTCTTCTGGTGAACTGTGATATGTGTTATGAAATCACCAGGAATAAGACCACATGATTAATACTTACAAGCACTAGTAGATAAACAACAGCAGATACGCTGTTTGTACAACACCCCTGGGTCTGTCTAAGTCTTCACAACTTGTTAGTTTAGAAGAAAAAACCCCAACATTTCCACTGGATAGATGAGACAGCTGCCTTTGTATTATTTGCTTCTGCTGACTATGCTTTTCACCTTTTTTCGTCCTAAAGTATAAGTTAGAAAGGAATCAGTGGTACTGCATTATTCTGTGTATTCTGTCTAATACACATATTTCTGTGAAACTCATATATTGCTTTGAGATATTCCCAGAAAAACTCATTGAGCACTTATATGGTATTTACCCTATAAAAATCTATGTCAATCTTAGTTTATAACAGAAAAGTACATAAAGAGTTGAATATACACAAGAGTTTATCCAATCCAAGTGAAAGACTTTTTTTTGCCTTTACACAGTAGCCATAAAAGACAAATGAGCAATGATGAAAAATGGACCTGCTCTGAATAATTATGTCTTTTACAACAGCTGTTATGCTTTAATTCAGGAAAATAACTTCATATTAACTTATTTTTTATTGCTTAGCACATGTTGTTCAAAACATATTCTTGTTGCAATTTACAATGTGCAATGTAATTCAAAATTTAGTAAGAATCCCAGAATTAAATCCAAAACATATTGTAGAAATTGTAGGAACTAGATGGTCAGTATCAACTTGTTTCTTAAATTTAATAAAAGCTAATGAAACTATAATCTATATAGCATGACAATTCTATATGCTTTCAGCTACAGTGGAAGACATATTACGCAATGAAACCCTGTTTGAATTCAATGTTTTCCATGTTACTGGTCAGCTGGTAATTTCTTTTCGACACTCTTTCTCTGTACAACAGAACAGATCTCACCGTTTAAGGTGATCTAAGGCTTTCTAGGAATATTTCACATAGCTCCTCCAGGCTAAATTAATACATAAATAGTCTATTCTAATATGAGTTTTAAAACAAAGAATTTTCGTTAAAAGCTATGCATAATATATCTTTTATCAGATTTTTTTGTATATATCCTTTTTTCTTTTTTAAACAATAGTTAAGGATACCAAAAATGTAACCAAACCATACATTTCTGTAATATGCACAAAAATCTGATATCAAATAAGGCTTTGTGAAGGAAAGAATGTCTATTTAATTGTGAGATGCTGACACAGAGATCTTTTGGTGAATAAAATCAAGATCAGGCCTACAGAGTCATTGTACAGCAACTGTACAACATGAAGAGTGAGGAATAATTGCAAAGTCCTAGGGTTGGCTAATGCAGTATATTGACATAAGCTGTAGCAGTTGCTATTTAAAAAACAATATCTGAAATTAGTAGTATTCAATAGGACAAAAAGATGTTAGTCTGGGAACAAGAGGTGAAAAGCTGAAGTGCGACTAGTAAAAAAAAAAAAAAGCAAACAGGGAAAAGATATAGAAACAAAAATGAAAAAAGTTATTCAAGTTATATAAAGCATGCCTTTCCATATACCATAATTCCAGTGCAGATTTGATCAAATTTCATAGGAATTTTATAGGAATAAAACTGTAAGTGTTGCATGTACAAAGTATGCCTACCATTTCTCTTCTAGCTTCAAGTTCTATCTCATTATGCAAATTCAGAGTAAACCAAGAAATTATTCATGCAGTAGTACCATAATTTACATAGATCATGCCATTTGATCTACAACAGATGGAGTTCAAATAGGATATCACGTAGTAAAGTAGTTATCACAGTTGTGTTTATAACACTATGGTAGATCAAATAAATTTTGTATCTCCTACCAAAGCAGCAGCTTGCTAAAATAAAAATAAAAATAGTAATAAAAATAGTAGGATATTGGGAAAGCCTGAGATTTATTTCTTCAGGATACATAAGTGTGTATTTTCATTTCCATGTAGTGAAAATTACATAATGTCATTTACAGACAGAATCTTTTTTTTGTTTCTTTTGCAACATCATAATGTATGGCACCGGTAGTCAGGCTCAGTTCTCAGACGAACTCAGTTCATCATCTAAATTTTCAGCTTGGTCTTTAATATAGACTCACAGATTTTCATATGTTTCAATTTAACTGCAAATTTTCTCTGAATAAGCAAGTGTCAGAGTCCAGTGTTTAGTTACTACAAGCTGGCATGCATTCTGTTCATAACTATCTAATAAGTACATTTATTACATTGAGACATTCATAGACAAAACATATCTTAATTCAAACTAAAACACCACAACAGAAGAGCATACACAAAATAAAAATTACAATTTCACGGATTTAACTTTTTAATGAAATTAATTCCAGCTATTATATTGTTGTATATACTTTTTTTCCTAAAATTTCATTTACTCAAAACTTCCTCAACAAACAAGAACTACCAATTTCTTAATAAACTCTTGAACTTCTGGTAAAGCATGACATAGGTAGCAATTAGGGAAAACTAAACACCTAATCATCAGGCAAGTAGACTAGATAGGGGCAGCTGGAAATGTAGTCTTTGTGGAACAGAATAGAAGAAATAACTCTGGGACTCTCTAAGAAGTTTATTAATGTTCATCTTTTCCATGCAGGTGAAGCTGCAATGCTTAGAAAAGATCAAATTTGCTGCCTTTAATACATTCTGATTTAAATAAATGAATACCAGTGATCGAAAACTTTATGAAAAAGAATGAGGTTCTTAGAAATAAGAGATGTGCTATATTGTACCAACAAGACTAATACTTGCTAAACATCAAAAATTGTGCCACAAAAACTACTCTCCAATAAGAATTTATTAAATCTATGAATCTGTTGTATGGACTTCAAAGCATTCCTTTGCTTATTAC
The DNA here is from genome assembly GCA_018403395.1 of Gorsachius goisagi. NCBI lineage: Eukaryota > Metazoa > Chordata > Aves > Pelecaniformes > Ardeidae > Gorsachius > Gorsachius goisagi. The sequence continues at coordinate 6,370 of BOSO01013029.1, forward strand.
TGTGAAGTCCAAATATCCTTGAGCTCATCTACTGTTTTCAACAGAAGATAGTTAATTTTCCCTAGGAGAGTATATTCACTTTACTTAATACAACCTTTAAATATGTTTATTGGGGTAACTGGTAATTTAGTCTGCAGTCCAAGTGCAGGCTTGTAATTAGTTTCAAAAGATTCATTGAATTTGATGAAATTCATGTGACATAGACAAAAAGAGATGGGCCCCTCTCCTTTTGCTGAGCAGTATTGACCATTATGCTGGTCCTGATTATGGTGAACTCTTCATCAATGAGGATAAGAATAATGAGGAGAAGTCAAGTTGATAAATTTACAATAAGATCAGGCTAGTTTCAGGCCTTCTAGCTACACAATATGTAATGTCACTTAATACGAAACTGGCTGGTGGTTCTTGCAGTTGCTATATACTTCCCATAATATATGTTTCCTGACCAGGGATAAGCTATTTTTGTTCAGACAGACTAAGCACTTCATCTTGGGTCTCCTGCTGCTGGTTTCTAGTTAAGAGTATAAAAACAACTAAATAGAAAAATTGCACTGTTTCTTGCACATCTCTATGAGCTCCTTGAAGCAGACCTTAGCCACTAGTGTTTCCCTTTTCCACTTTTCAGTTCATTTTGTGGAATATTTTTAGGCATTTTGACATACTACATTTGAAACGCATATAGGAGCCATAGAAGCTCACAGTTCTTTGTTTTGCTGAGGTTTTCTAGCCATTTTCAGCTACTTACTACTTTGAAAAATGCTAACCTTTCAAGTTGAAATTTTATTGGTGATTGGTGATTTTTTGTTTTTTTCTTTTTTGTTTGTTTGTTTAAACTTGAGTTTTCACCTATAGATTTCAGGTATTCCTTGGAAGGGGGTGGAGGGAGAAGGAGGGGAGATGATTGCCCAAGATAAAAAAAGAGAAGTCTTTAGGCTTTTGTAACAGTTTCTCTGTGAATGTAAGAAATCATTTATCAAGGAGATAACCTTCATGGCAGGGCTTATTCTTTTCTGGAATTTTAAAGAAAATCTTCCAGTTTTCTGACAAAATTGTTAGCCTTTGCAGACTGTTTTGCACACAAATTCAGCACAGACTTCTGACACTTAGCAGTCAACTGTTCCTAATATACTATTCACATCAGGCATGCAATGTTTACCTTAACAAAAACCATGCAATTCTACATTTCCTTCATTTCAAGGACCCATCCTCATTTCATGTCAAGGAGGGATCAAGAACTGGAAGTGACTACAAAAAGTCAAATTTCCTCTCTGCTCACTAACCACCTTGTTGTTGTCCAGGGGCATGAAAGTCTTTTTGTGACTGAAGATTTTAAAAGTTAGACCAGAAGGAAGAAGATAAAGGCTGTAGATAAGATAGATCAGAATTTAGTGATAAAGGACTGGAAGAGATAAAAAAGTCTGCTTCCAAACACAGACATTTGCAAAGATTCACACTTTGCAATAAACCTTTGATATCTGGGAATTATGCCTTCCTTAAGAATTTAATATTTATTTATTTATTTTTACTTTTTCTTTTTATCTGACTTCACGAAGCACTTCTGTTCCATAGTTTAGGAAAAAGGAGTACGAAAAGCACAGGGAAACCTTCTAATTAGTTTTGACAAAGTTGTTATTTCTTGTTCTCAGTACCCAGAAATCAGCCAAGAGTCAACAAGTCTTGTCTTAATGGATGTTAAAGACCTATTGATAATAACTGAGATAAGTACCTCCTGTTTGTCTTGGTCTTTTTAGAAACCTTCAGTCCAATCCAATGCAAGTAAAGTCCTGTCACTAAAACTTAACTCCTAATGCCTGGTGTCCTTTGAAACCAAAAACCTCCTTATATTAGTTCCATGATAATTGGATCAAGTCTGTATTTTTTTATAGATTCCAAATAACACTTTATATGTATTAATTCAGTGGTGAAAGAATATATGATTCAATAGAGTAGGACAAATTAGAACTGAGAGGAGATGGTACAAGTGGGTAATTTTCTGTTAGGGTCTTCTTAATCAAGAGTCAAAACTGACAAGATTAAGTACAACACATTCTAAAACATCAGAAGAATCTGAAGTTTGTGGGATCTTATGGGCCCTTGCTCAGTTTTATAAACTTGAACTAATATTGTTTACTTAATATTTCTACTCTTAGAAGATCTTTTGCTGTGTTTTTATTGCCATTGAGTTTTGGTGGCATTCTTGGCAACACAGAATACAGGTTGAAAAAATGTTTAGTATTAAATGGTAGTGATACATTAAATGATAGTAGGAATGATCTTATGAGTTAAAAATTTAATAGTAAGTATAATGGGTTCATTCTGTGAAAAGCCATGAAAGATTAATGTAATTTGTAATGTAAGCTGAAAGTATCTTAAGCATGTGTGGTAGTAAAATGGAAAGATTTTTAGAGAGAACAAACCAGAATTTATATATAAGTCAACTAAAAAAGTTACTTACAATTCAGCATCAAAATATTTCATACTGATCAAGAATATTTATTAAGAGTATTTATTTATTGTTTTCCATGTAGGTGTGCAATAAAACTAATTTTGTAACAACATGAAATGTTCTTTTTCATGAAATGTCTTACACTTTCTCATTGGATTATTAAGCTTTCACTGGCTTTGTGTTATTTTATAATTTTTTAAAAATTTAAAATATTACATTATTTATTTTTTTCCAGCTGGGATAACATAAACAGAGTTTAGTAAAATTTTTCTTGAGATCAATAAATGCATCTTTACCAGAAGTCAGAGTATTTCAAATGTGTTATTACCAGAACAATGTAGAGATCATTTTTCTTTCTTCTAAACTACCAGATGCAGAGACAATTCACACAGAAGGGGGAAAGAATGTTTGTTCTAATGATAGTTTTGACTTATTAAATCAATCTTTGTTCAAAGGTAGAAGTTTTCTATTGGATTACATTTCACCCAAGAAAAAAACTTCCCGTACTTTAGCTAGAAAAGAACACCTCCTTTTTATTCAAGGCAAACTTGATACCAAAGTGCTTCAGAGAGAAATGAGCAATATAATTTAGTGCATTAAAAAAAAAAAAATTCAGTCCATGACTCTGGCAAAGGAAGTAAGAGAAGGACAGTCATATTCACGTAAATCCCATCAACTGTCACTGACACAGCCATCTTTTTAATCACATTACACAAAACAATCTTAAACAAGCCACAAATAAAAAGTCTTCATGTTTAGAGAGATACTCCCCACTCTAACAATAATATAAATTAAAAGAGGAACTCACACTTTTTTAATAAAAAAGATATTTGAATTATTTTTTTTAGGTTTTTTTCACATCAAAGGAAATTACATTTGTAAGATTCGTCTTAGAACCAAAATTTTATGAACTGGCTTTTCCTTAATCACTTTACACAGTCTGTCTAAGGAGACCTTTACAAATAGGTAGCATTTGTCTGAGTCTGCAAGATTCCATCCACAGACAAAATGATGCAACACTGAATCCCCTTGACTTCAGTCCTACAGCTATGCTCCACCACTGATTCCCAGACAACTTTTTACTGCAAGAAACATGATATTATATAAAATTTATATTTATACATAATATTTCATACTTAGTAAAACAAAATTAACAAGCCAACCACTGGAAACGTGATCTTTCTTATCTATATCTGGTCTATATCAAGAGACAACACGCTTACAGGACAAAACTCTACGTGCTGTTAAACAGGATGGGGGGAAGAAGAGGAAATGGTGTTAAGGCGAAAGTGATTATTGGTAAGAATTTCCAAGCTGTAAAAGTCTCATGATTTTACTACTTTTATCAATATTTACTTTTGTATTACTAGCACTATATTGGCATATGTATTAGGTCGAGCAGCATAGGGATGTGCTTTCTAT
>BOSO01013029.1:19014-34014 GCA_018403395.1 Gorsachius goisagi
GCTAGGACAGCTAGCCCAAACTGTACAAAGAGCTATTCCGTACCATATAATGTCATGCTTGGGGGGGTTTTAGTTGTTTAGTCGGTTGGTCGGTCGCGGGCAGAGTGGTCACAGCTCGGGCAGAGTGATCGTGGCTCGGGGGGAGTGATCGCTGCTCGGGACGGGCTGGGCATCAGTCAGCGGGTGGTGAGCAATTGCATTGTGCATAACTTGCTTTAGATATTCTGTATATTCTCTTACTATTATTATTATTACTATTACTATTGTTATTCTTCTCTCTTATTAAACTGTCTCTATCTCAACCCATGGGTCTTACTTTTTTTTTTTTTCCTTTTCTACAATTCTCTCCCCCATCCCACTGAGGGGGGGAGGAGTGAGCGAGCAGCTGTGTGGTGCTTAGCTGCCAGCCGGGTTAAACCACGACAACCAGGCTGAGAAAAGGCAGAAAAAAAGTCAGAGCATACTGGCATCAGGCCAAAGTAACACGCTAAGTTTCCCTTCTTTCCCCTTTATTTCAAAGGGTAGAATTAAATGGAAGAGAATAGCCAAATTTTCCACTCTTACAACAGGACAACAATCCTACGAGCCTCTTCATGCAAGCAAATGCACAGAGAAAGAGTTTTCAGAACAACTTGGAATTTGGTAAGCTACCAGATCAAAATTATAAAATCAACCAAGATTTGCATGAAATTCCAAACCATCGTCCAGAGTGGAAATGAAGGAAAAGATCTTTGATTGTTTTAAGCCATATTTTCCCCTAGAGCATTGCCATTATCACAGACACTAATCTAAAAGCATCAGAACAGTTTAAACAGTTTTTACAATTTACATTATGTTTTATCTTCCTTTAGTTATACACAGGTTAGATCTACTCTTGATTCCATGGATTATAACTTTGAATATATTAAATCAATAGAAGATTAACAGTCAAATATTGAAGTTGCTTTTGGAAGCAAAATATGTTTGTATTCAGTTGGGGATGTAATTGCTCTATTATAAAAACCTGGGGGTTTTTTTCATAGAAAACAATTCCAATATTTGTATTGTAATTAAATAGGATTTGTAAACTTCATAAATAGGTAGCAATTCATTGTTAAAAAATTAATGGGAATTTTTATTATTACTAATTTTCCCCTAAGATTTACTGAAAGATTACTTTATTCAACCATGCACAATTTAATGGCATCAGTTATTCACTGGAGATGTGTATTTAACTGACGTTATGAGATACAATCCAAGTGTTTAATTCTGCAGAAAGGCCATTTAAAGTTCAATTTGGAAATAAAAGCTGCCATAAACATACTTTACAGGAGTTTGTGATAAGTTAGCAAGTATTCCCAAAGACAATAATACTGTTAACTATTTATAGTTTTTTAAAGTAGTTTATCTTTCATTTATAATTTCTATTTTTTCTTGATAAATCTATTTTTTTTCTTTATAAGTCATGACAGGATCTCAGCATTTAGGAAGTGAATGAAACTGTTTTTCCTTTTCCTAATTAACTTATGTAGGATTGTTCCATTACTTAAGAACTTTGAAGAAAGGACTTAACAGAAGTTTTGGGTTGTTTTTTTTTTACTTGAAATTTTGACTTGAAGTCAAATCATGCCATACTGCCGCCTCTAAAATTCATAGTATTCTGTAAGCATTCTAGTTTGGACACAGTTTACCTTCAGAGAAATGATACTTGAGAAGTCCAGATGACCACCTTATGAAAGAACGATTTGTACTGTAAAACAGAAGGTAGAAAATTTTACAAATGCTACACTTAAAATAATAAATGAGATGTGCCTGTGGTATGTTCGGTGCAGAGGCCATTCAGCAACAAAAATATTCTATTCATATTGCTAAACCCTCTCAGCAACCCAAACAGTGTAGTCATAGCCAAATTTCTTGCACATTCATGTAGTGTACCTGGGAAGGAGTGGTGGAGGAAGAAGAGACAAAAACTTCCTTATTACCATCTTGACAATTTCTAATCATGTAGATAATCAAGTCCCACTCCTGAAACGCTCCCCAACTGGCACGTAAGTATAACCATGGCACATAATTTTTTTGTTCCAGTACCTGGACTTCTTGAGCTCCAATTAGCTCGCATATAGTTAGCACAAATATTTCTATATTACTTTATAATTTTGTCCTTTATCAGGCTGGAATCCTCATATTTCCCATTTTTGGAAGGTTGTACTCAGGAGTAAAAAGAAGCTCTACTTGAAATCATGCTTGTTTTGTACTTATTTGTATAATATACATGACTTTTAGAAATTTTATGTAAATATAAATATTTATTAATTACACAATTTAAATAAATTTGCCTATTTCAAGTATATATATATAAAAAATGTTTAAGACATACTTCTTAACTAGTTTGGCAATAAATTAGCTGACTATAAAAATGTTCATGGAAATGTGGAGATAAGGTACACATAAACTCTGTCTCTTGCTCTTTTCTCCAGGTCCTATCAACTCAGTGCAAGGATAACTACAAACAGAAGGAATTAGAGTACCTTGGAAAAAACATGGTTGTAGTAGAAGTTATTGCCATTCATATGCAAGATCATTACAGAAAGCAAACTAATTTAACAATATGTATCCAAAAAATAAAAATAAAAATTAAAAAAAAGTCATGCTTCCATAAAGTAATTGAGAACCTCAGGAAAAAAATATTTTCAATTGAAATAATGAAATCTTCTTGGCAGGTTAGTATTTTATGTGACATTTAATAAATATTGAATTAAATTTAAATGGCAGAACATGATAATAACAGCTGATAACTCTTGTGTGACAGGTATTAATCCAAATCTTGTTTGACTAAAGTGCCTTGTTCTACATATGTCAAGAAGGGTTTGTTAGATTAACAAAATGGATGAAAAAAGAAATATGCATATTTCTCTCTGTGGACAATTGACACCAATCTGTGTGAAACAAGAATCTAGATTATTTAATATCAGGTCAGTTCAAAATTTTAAAAAAAAATCTTCTTGTAGCAGTAGTTTAGATATCCACATTTTTTTTCTGTCAGATTTTCTTATTAGGTTACTCTTCTGTGACGTTCATTTTGAATGAAGAATACAGTGCATTACAAGATATACATTTTAGCCAAAAAACAAGTTCTAATGTAGCTAAGAGCACCAATAGACATTACAACAACTTAGAATGACAAAAATGATCTTTAAGCCATATGATTAAAATATTTTTGTCCAGCAGTAAATAGGAACTTGATTCAAGTTCAATTGATATAAAACTAATATTTAATTTAAACAATATCAATGGATTTTTTAATGAAATAAAATTCAAGTTTTAGAAAGGTAAAAAATATAAAATTTCCAATCCGATCCGATGATATATCCAAAGAGAAGCCCTATTTAGCTCTTTGTCATTGTTTTATCCTTAAAGATTATAAATAAACTGCCATGACTAGAGAAAAGAAATGGGGAAGAAAAAGAAGAAGAAGAAAACAAACCTATAAATCAGTTTATAAATTTGATCCCTGAAGAAAAACAGATTGGCTTCTCTGTCTATGAAGTAAATATATTAAGAACAGAGGAAACTACCTGAACAGACACGGCGGCCTACACTGTATCTGTAATTTATTTCAGATGATCATTCTAAATATTTTTTTTTTTTTTTCAGAATCAACATCTATTTTCGTGGGAAGTGGAATTGAAGCAGAGCTGGCAAATTCCATCTGAGTTGTTAGGACAATTCTAAATTTCATCCATACCTGTCACCTGGGCTGGGAGGGCTGTTTTTCAATACTAACTGATCAGCTTCTGAAGTCAGCCTGCTAAAATCTGGTTTTTTTCATGGTGATTTCAATTATGTGGCTGCAACCTTCTATTCAGCTCAATTAGAATTAAATATGTCAGTGAGAACACCTTTGCTCTGTTGTCTTCAGAGGGGGAAAAATATAAGTGGGGAAAAAGTAGAACCTGATGGGGAAAAAAAAAAAACAAAACAAACCCCAAAGTGTTTAATACCATTTCAGTAGCAAATTCTTCCTCAGAGCAATCCCATAACATTTACAGGAAAACCAAATAGCAGTAAATAAGGGAAAAAATAAAGACTTATTTACCCACTTTGAGGCAGAACTAGCCAGCAAGAGTTCTGCCCCTCTTCTTGTTCAGTATACTTTTCATGACATTTACTCCAGATAGAGGTGTTTCAAAATGCCAGAGGCAGGATGCTTCTTTTCTGCACTTGAACTTGCACCAGAAGCTTATGCTCTCCATGATGTTCTGGTGCAACTCATATATCAAAACTGAAAGGAATTTACATCTGTCCTACTTAGTTCACAATACCCTTTACTATGCCATCTCAGTGTGTCAAACCTTCAAGATATTTACCTTCAGAAAAATTCTGAAACATACCCAATGGTGTAAATGAAGCAAAGAAAAGGCTTAGCGGCTGTCTCCCAAACCTTATGCAACTGGATAGTTAACTTTTTCCAAATTCATTCAAGAACTTAAAATATGTACATGGAGAAAGAAACATACAGTTTAACTTAGTTCCCTAAAGAAATAAGGCATTATAGCTATATATATACAGTCTATATGAGTATTTTTGTCTCCCCTTTATTCTGTTGACCAACTTCTCATTCTGTTTCTTAATTCCAATCAAATTTCAAGAACAAGAAAGGTTCCAAATATAACAATGTTTCAAAAAATGTGATCATAAGATAAAGGGTTTTTATTAACATCCTGCCTGCAGGCAAGGCTGCCAGATGGCCTTTCATCTTATAAGACACCAGAGAATCCACACAATCAACTGCAAATAATCACAAACCCTTGTAAATGTTTAGAATGGAGCTCAAAACATCTTGTATCAGTCAATACATATTCAGTCTTACACTGTAAGATGTAAATCCATAGAAAGGCGGCTTCCTTAGTGCTGGCACTTTCTATCTCTTTTTCCTCCTCAGACGGAAAGAAAATTGATTCATTCACACAGTGTATTTCGCATGCAGTGAACTGGAAGTTCAATTCAATTGTTTCTTATTCCAGCTCCATTCATTAGCCTCAAACACATATACTTATTTAAAGGCAGGACAAAACCTCACTATGGTTTATATGTGCACACACACATTCTCAGTCTTTGAAGGGTTAAAGAATTCAGTCAGTCACTCTCAAGGTCTTCCTCTTACAGAAAACCTTATTCACAGGAGTGTAAACATTTTATTATGATCATGTCAGGTCTTACTACCAGTGTTTCTTTTTGCTATTCGTTATCATCAGTTTTGTTTCTAATATGAGAGAGAAATAAAGTTAAAAGAGTAGAAATAAAATAGAATTTTTCTCCAGTATAGTGGAGAATAGCATATATGCACACACATGTGTGCGCACACACACATAAACTCAGTGTATGTGGTGAGTGAAGGAATGTACTGATGGTGTCTTAAATATTAATGGGGAAAAAAAGAGTTGGAGAAAACTTTCAAAAAAGCTCAAGTCTGGACTGTCTATAAATAAGTTTTATACTCTTCATTTCACAGTCCTAAGAACCTTGGCCTTTAGAGGCAGAGCTCATGGTGAGACAGTGAGGAAATAAAACAAAAAACAAAAACAATGCCCAGAAAACCAAAACAAGAAAAGCAGAGGTACACATGGGATGTGGCTAACTAAACCTTTATTTCCAAGTACTTTTTAAGAATAGTCAGTACACTCCGCTGAAACTCAATCTACAGAAGGTTAAAATTATTTTTAGGAGTTTAAGGTAGAAGTAAAAATACTATGTTCTCTCCTCACTAAAGTCTCAAAAATCTACAGTTTGAAAGTTGGTAAAAAACCAAGTCAATTACACAGTATCATCAAGTTTAGTTTTTTCTTCCTTTATTTTCATTCAGGATTGAGAAGGTACTGGGTTACTATGGAATATTAAACTTCTCCTTTATGTAAATGAACTACCAAAGAATCAAAACCTTATGTCAAGTAGAGAAACAGCCACTATATTGTCAAAGGAATATAAGATAAATAGCAAAGAAACAGTATTTCAGGTTACCTTATAGGACAGAATGACATGTAAGACACACATTTTTATATAACCCACTGGAAATTCTTTTTTAGTTTAATTCAGTGACGTACTGTTATACTACTCATATTGTTGTTTTATGTAATTGTTAGCCAAAAGTTATTTAAATTTACATAATACAAGTACCTTAAAAATTGGGAATGAGCCAAAGTTAATTTCCATAAAACAATCATTACATTTAACTGCTTATATATATTCAAAATGATGGGCCATTACTGTGATAATGCAGCACAATTTAATAATTTTAAGTTTAAACATAACAAACAAGGTTCAAAACTGGATTGCTCCAGACATAGTATTTTCCCGTTTCACATAGATAAATGTCTGTATACTACTATTGTAATTATTTACAGTGATTAATGTATATGTTATGTCAAGATATACAAACACAGATAGTTACAAACAAATTTTATACTTATTGAGATTCCATGTAACATTTTTAGAAGACTTAATCGGCTGAGTGGCATAGATCAACAAATTTTACAACAAAATCAAGAATATTCAAAAAAACCTCCACTCAGGAACCTGGAAGAGATATTTTTAATTATTAAAAAAAAACTTTTTAAAGAATATACTACACAACTAAAATATTTCTACTGGGCACAACACGTTTAGGAGATTAGATGGGACCCACTCCTGTGTTACATTTGTGTTTGTGTGGTGAGGGTCTTCATTTTTATTAGGTATTTTTATTACATTCAAACCATTTACTGGTTTGCAGCAGCTCAGGTACATTGCTTGACTTCACCAGCTTAAGAAAACAAAAGAAAACAATATTACACAATTAAATTGATGTTGTCCCTCATATAAAATTAATTATATGCAAAATATTTTCAGAAGCAATAATCTAAGAAATGTTTCCAAGGTTCATATTACTTAAACATTTATTGGCCATATACCACTCATATTTTACAATGTGATTTAAGAATGAATTCTGAGTATATGTTTATCTTTTAATATCCATGATTCTGCAAATCAGTATTTTTAACATGTAGAGCATACGTATGTTTATTTATGAGATATTCTACTTTCTTGAAATGTGAAAACATTTAATATTAAATATGACATTTTCTTGCTTTCGCTCAAATATGATGTTAGCTACTAAGTTATATAACAATCTCTCTGAAAATATTTTAGAAGTGTGATTGATGACCAAGGGGCAGATGCAGGATGGATAATGTGAACAAATTAAAAAAAATTAACAGCAGTGGATTATAACAACCTAGCTCTTTCAGAATTGTCTGTATCCCTGAATTTTGAAAACCTGGTACAAGATATCACAGATCCAGACACAAGCAATGTAAACTAATCTATGAGGGAGAACTGGTAATGAATAACTGGCCAATACCCTGTGTAATATAAATACAGAATGGAGGATGTGAGGAAGGTAGAAAAGGATGCAAAGCAGGCAGTAAAAATCTCTAAATCTGACTTCAATGACATGTGAGACTTTAGAACAATTTTGAAAGGAAAGACTATTTAAGGAAGTGGAGGTAAATGGAAAAATAGATCAAATGGAACAAAGGTTATCTATTGTAGATCATGTCAAAGTAATCTATGCTCTTCTATGACAGGTAATTTTTAGACTGAAATGCAGTGGCTGATTTTGTCTATTGTTGCCTAGAAAATTGCTAGTCATTCATGACTAGATGAGAAAAGAAGCTACCTACTGCATGAGGCCAGGAAAACAGTAATGGGAGATACTGAGAAGGGGAGAATCAAACAATATGGGAATTAGCAGTGTGGGAATCAAAGCATTCCTTAATTTCATTAAGACCATGAAACAAAAAATAGAGGTATGTTTATGAATTGATATCCCTGTAAAAATTGGAGGTGTCATCCATACAGAGCAGAATCAAGATATCATTAGAAAGAACTAGATGATAACAGACTAACACAAATAGAATGAAGTCCCGCACCAGAAAGTACAAGGTCATGTACTTGACAGGAAATAACAAGAACCTCAGCTCAAGTCAGAAGCTCATTAGATAGACATGACTGAAGCGTATTAGTCAGTCATAAGATGACATAAAATTACCTACTGGTATGAACTGTGAAAAAGCAAGTGGATGCTTAAAATTTATCACATTCAATTGCTGTGTCAACATGAAGGATTACAAATCCACGCCCCAGCTTCAAAGATATGGATATAAACAATTTACTGTAGGCCAGTGGTAGTGGGTAGCATCTCATCCACAGACCTCAATCATTTGGACAGACAAGAAAGAAAGAGAACAGAAAATAGATCATGATTTTTTATGGTCTGGATTAGGAGACTTGTAGAAAGGGAAAATTTCCTTTTCAGGGGTCATTTTCACATTTTACATTGCACATTCACAAGGAAGAATAAAGTAGTGGGATAGAAAACAAAATTCATCATTACCAATTGCTTGTTCTCAGGTGAAAGATAGAACTTTATTGAAGTAATAACACAGTACAAAGCAATAAAATATTCTGATGAAGTCAAGCCTTATCATATAAAACAGAAAATCTAGGATTTTCAAAATGGATATTTTAATGAAAATCAACAGCTTACACCTAATCATATTTAAGTTTTGCAGGTGCACTGTAATTGTGGTCTATTAAAGGACATCAGATGGACATATGGGTAATCAGCCCGAAGAGTTCCTCCTTTATTTAGATTGTTAACTCTATCATCTTTATGTGAGTATAACATAAATAAAGCTAATCAGCCCGCCTATCTGAAGCAATGAAAAACACAGGTAATGCACAAGGATCCTCCCTCTCCACTTATTCCTGGAGTACAAATATTGCAAAATTATTATAAGATCAATCAAAGAGAGACAGAAAAATAAGAAAGGAAAAATGTCTTTATTACACTCCACTCATGTTGTAATAGAGATGAAATACTGATAAAAGTAATATTCCAAAATAATCTTCATAAATATCACATTTTTAAACTGTTTTAAAAGTATTAATAAGGCCTTTGAGGCATAATTTAATTTTCAATTTACTTGCAGAATAAATCTTGCAGTCCAATAGTTCTTTTTTCAATAAAAATTATTGGAGTTTGAGAGAAAATTGCCTTCATAGTTATGAGACCAACCCACAAAGCTCTGATTTTGTTTGCTAAATTATCACACCTCTTACCAGTATGTAAATTTTTCAGTAGCATGATAATTTTGTGTAAGTTTCTACAGTTTTATTTACTCAAGCTATAAATAAAAGGATCATTTTAGGCTGAAGATGATAAAATCTTAAGCTCTTGGCAAACACTGAAACTTCAAAGGTACAGTAGATTGTACAAGTATGGGCTCCTTTTTCTGAAAAGTATGCATTTTCTGACAGAATTTGTTTTTCTCTTGGCCCTAGATTCTCAAGGTTTTCTTCATCCTTTTCAGTGAGAGCAGTCTTTGCATGCTGATGGAGAGAAAATCCCTCGTTGGGCACTTTTATTTTGCACAGTCTCCTCACATTTCCATACATAGTTGTATGTATCACTGCAAAAACAAATGGTTTGGTGTTGCTGTATGCCTTATCTTGTTGACCTCCCTAAAAAAATGTAATTCACCTTTAACTAAAACAAATGGAATTATCTTCTAACATAGCATGGTATATAGAAAACTGTATTTCATGTTGCTTAATGAATATTAAGTATTAAAATAAAGCTCATCTTGTCATTCCAATGAATGCTCCTGCCCTAATTAGTAATGTATTATCTATCCATTTTCTCTTCAAGACTTTGCTATCAGACCATGTATTTCTTGCTATTAGATCAAAAACTTAAACTGATGGCAAGGGGCAGGTGGGGTAGTGAGGGAAACAGCTATGTTTTGGGGGTTTTACTGAATACTGCACTATCAAAGACATCAAAATCAAGGTGACATTTTGAAACCAGTGGGTTCTTGAAGTTGTACCACATGGACAAAAGACAATCGTACAGTTTCACTTGCTGTTGTGGTACATACTGCAGAACTGTAATCTACATAATCCGACTTCACAAGAAACTCTACACTGGCAAAGACATTGCAAAGGGACAGAGGAAGGGAACCAGTTATGCTAGGTGTACGATGTACTTGCATAATCTGGAATGTCCAATCAGTTTCTCTAGAACATAAAGGCAGACCCGAGACGTGATCTATTAAAAAGGAGATACCATGTTATTTTGAAAGCTCATAGTCAGCACGAAAAACTTGAAGACAAGACACAGTCCAAAGTTCATTACTCTATGGTATCTGTTTCTGTTATAACTATGCCAAAATATAATTAAACCCAGAAGGAATAGACAGAATGTTGGTATTCTTAAAAGCAGAAACATTGTATGTGTTGTGAAGAACATGCCAACCAATACACATAAAAAAACTTCAACATTTGGCTTTGGCACAGCTTTGCTAGCTTCTGTAGCTTGCCACCTACAGAAGGCGTGCAGTGGCAGCATACTCTGTAACCTGCCTTGCTCAGAAAATCCCCCAGAGGTCAATCAGGAATGCTCTCCGTCTGGACTCCTGCTGGACCCTGTAAATGGGACCCACCAATCTAATAAAGAGAACACCAACTGCCACTAGAAGTCTTAACAAAAATCAGCCCTTCCCTAACTGTCATGATTGTTTATCTCCTCTTTTGACACAAACCAGTGTTTTCACTAAAAAAAAAAAAAAAAGGCTCTGATCAATGGTGTGACATAAAAGAACCAAGAAACGGTCAAAACTGCTACCAATGAGAGAAAAAGAGGTATTTAAAAGAGGTTTTCTGTCATTTGGAAATGTCACACTTCTTGTGGATGTGTGCTCAACACACAGTAGCTGTGAACAGGGCATCCAAGAAAAAAAACCAAAAATGTTTGTGCAGGATATTCTGCATTTGTATTTTTTTTCTGAACATCAAAATTAACTTTGAAACTTGTTCAGAAGAGCAACACAGATCTTTTCCTTACCATTCTTAAGCAGGTTCTGCATTCATATCTGCAATTAAACTACCTGTGTCCTGTATTAAATTCACCCATGAACATCACTAAGGAAAACCATGTAAAAACTGAGCACGAAATACAGGTCAAAGAGAGCTCTACAGTGTGAAGCACATTAAAAAGGTGCAAATATATGCTAAAAATGTTCATTAAAATAAATTTTAAAATCATGATTTATTATAAAAAAATCACACACACACCCATATACAAAGTTATTTTTTTACATCTAGATTTGCAAGTACACAGTTACAAGTACAATCTTGCCAGACTAAAGAATTCATTGATATTATGCAGAAAAATATTACAAAGCTTATCTCGTGAGAATTAAACAATAAAGAGTTCTTTCATCTGTCTTTTTTTTTTCCCAGGTTTTGAGCAATAAGAACAGAAGTTACCTGACACTACAACCAATCGTCAAATCAAAAATCAAAACCAGCTAAAATGCACAAACACTCTGAGACTCAAAACAAGGGAAAAAATCAGGTGATATGTTTAAAAGGTCTTGCTGTTTTGCAGGTGCTGACATCAACTGGGTCCTTCCTTTGACAGCCATGTCTGGAAGCCCAGAATGAGAACCACACTTAAAATCCTTGAGAGCTGTTTTTATTCTCTGTTCCACAATTACAAAGATTAGATCTCAAAAGTTTGAATACTGGAGTTTCACAGAAGGTGAACAATACCAAAAGGCAGCATAAAAACTACACAACCTAGCAATGCTGTACATGTAAAGACTGTTGACATGCACAAACAACCATTGTGAGTAATTCCATTTGCTAACACAGCAGATGATGTGTTACAGATTGGCTATTAGCAGTACACATTTTAAGTGTTAGGCTCTTCTGTATTTTGAGTTGTTACTTCAAATATTCAAGTACATGTAAGACTTCCAGGCTGGAAGGGTCTATCTCCATCTATTCATATCACTACAAAAACTCCACATTGGAAGTCTTGGAAGCCAAACCACATGTCAGAAATAGAGGTAATTCCAACTCTTGGAGAACTTGCCAGGGAAAAAAATGAAGCCATGGATAAAAAAACCCAATCTGGCATCTGAATTTCTGATGCCTGCAAAAGGGAATGGAGGGAGTTTACAAAATACTGTGCCAATGACAGAGCACTGGATCAGCAAACTTTTGTTTTAATTAATCATGTAACATTATTTCATACTGTCGTGGTTTAACCCGGCTGTCAACTAAGCACCACGCAGCCGCTCGCTCACTCCCCCCCTCCCTCAGTGGGATGGGGGAGAGAATTGGAAAAGAAAAGTAAGACCCATGGGTTGAGATAGAGACAGTTTAATAAGAGAGAAGAATAACAATAATAATAATAATAATAATGGTAAGAAAATATACAGAATATATAAAACAAGTGATGCACAATGCAATTGCTCACCACCCGCTGACCGATGCCCAGCCCGTCCCGAGCAGCGATCACTCCCCCCGAGCCGCGATCACTCTGCCCGAGCTGTGATCACTCTGCCCGCAACCGACCGACTAACCCCCCCCGAGCATGACGTTATATGGTATGGCCAGTTTGGGTTAGCTGTCCTAGCTGTGCTTCCTCCCAGCTTGTTATGCACCTGGCCAAGCAGGAGAAGCTCAAAAAGTCCTTTTGTAGTCTCAGCACTACTTGGCAACAACTAAAAACATCAGTGTGTTATCAACATTCTTCTAGTACTAAATCCAAAGCACAGCACAGCCAAAACCAGGACACAAACCACAGGAAATTTCACCCTTGAAAACACCCCTAAAACTGAGTCAATTAAAAACTGAACCAAACCAACGAAACAAACAACCCCACAATGCTGAAATGATTGTTTCTATGAACATTTTCTGCACATTAAAAAAGTATAAATATGTCTAAGTAAATGAATGAATTTTTAAGTCCTTCAAAAATTTGGGCCAGGTATCATTTATTACTTTAAATTTTCTTTAGACAACATACTAGACTAAATCATGGACATCTGTGGTTTGCCCATGTACACATTCTAGACCTACAACAGCCGTATAATATGTCAGTCCACTGGAAATTCTATTTTAACATAAAAGCCACAAAATCAGACTTCCTAAGTTTAATTTAAAAAAAAAAAATTAAAAAGCTACACAAGTACAAAAGTAGTGAAGGGGAAATTCAAATTGCAGCTGCTCAGCAGTGGTAAATTTGTGACCAAGAAATGACCTGTCATGGAAAGGCCCAACTGCAGAAGGGGCTAAATAGGCTGGGAGCAAGAATGCCAGAGCCAGAAGGACTCCCGGTTGTCTTGTAGCCATCCTGGAATACCAGCAAGCCCTTAGGAGTCACCTTTGCACAGCAGAGCTGGGTCAAGGGATGAACTCAGGGGTGGACTGAGGTGTGCCATGCAATCACTCACAGAATTGGTGCTAGGGCAGGTGTATATAAAGCATCTGCTCATGAAGCATCTTTGCAGACTTTTTAGAGACACCTATTGCTGTAGGATTCTGCTCAATGTATTGTTCTTTTTTTTTTCTTATATTTAAGCACCAACAGGTGTTTAATTCACCCCAAGGGGTACAATCAAAGTTGCCCAATAGTAGTTTAACCAGTAGAATAATACAATTTATTATTTTAAAGAATACTTTATTTTCTTTTGAGTCTTGCAGTTAGGCTTTGAAAATAAAATCTCTGTTCAGTCTGAAGGAATACACAATTCCTCCTTCATGACAAAGTCCATATTCTAATACAGATAGTAGTCTATGATCTGACATATGATTTCTTCTCTCAGTGATGACAAAGATTAATTGCAGGAATAATGACAATGAATTATTTGATTAGAAGAAATTTAAGCAGATAATTATATTATCTTTCAAATACTTTTGGGCAGACATTAAAGGATACTATAAAATAGACATTATTTATTATCCAAGGGGGTAGCACACTGAGTGCTTACCACCCACTGCCATTTACCACCCATTTACCTGATCATGTTTTACTAGAGATTATAGTTTATGAAACATTCAGTATTTTACAGTGTTCTATTCTGAAAAATTATTTTGCACTAAATAGTACCTTATTTTCTGACTGACACTGTCCATTACTGCAAATGTGGTTTTAACATGGTTTTAACAGTGGGGTTCCAAAGTCAGAGGACTTCCTTCTTCACTACCACTTTCTCCTTACACATACCACTCGGCTGGCAAGTTGCAGGGTAGGAAGACAAGGAACACAAGAATATCTCAAAATCCTCATCAGTCTGGTTCTTCCAGGTCTAAAATTATGTAGTGTTATATTTATCCAACTTGAATGACTAAGGAAAGGTGACATATCCAACTTGAGATATTGTTTTCCAAATGTACTTGTACATTAATTAAAGTCACAAAAATAATATAATCAATTAAATATATATGGAATCAGTAAATCATAATACCTCTGATGTTATCAAACAACAATACGAGTGTGAAAGATAAATGTCTCATTAAAAGAAATCTGCTAAGTGGTTAAAGCATTCAGTAAGATATGGATACAAATAACTATAAATAACTATAAAAACAAACATGTAAATATGAATGTCATATTCAAGATTTCTTAAGTAAGCCATTGTGATCCATCATACTATCAGCTTACTGATCATGCCTTTCCATCTCTAATGTTCAAGTATGCACAACCATGTCCTGAAACTTGACATAATTTGATTCCACTCAACATACATTTTCAGCACCTGCAGCAGTATCTTAGAAACACATCCACTGAGACATTGAAAAAATATATTAGAAACATCAAAACAGAAACTAGCCCCTTCAGTACCTCCATCATATATACACACTTTACTGGAGATGAAACTTAGATCAGAGAAGTCTCTGTTAGAATTTCTCAATCTGTCCTTACCTAGAATATCTAAAGATATTCTACCCTTCCCAAGAAACAAAATGTCAAATTTCTAGTAGTCTTGGTAGTGGGGGGGCTACAGGGGTGGCTTCTGTGAGAAGCTGCTAGAAGTTTTCCCTGTGTCTGCTGCTGGCCAAGGCCAAGCCAATCAGCAGTAGTGGAAGCGCCTCTGTGATAACATATTTAAGAAGGAAAAAACCCGGCTG